>LRSR01012021.1:0-13917 GCA_001579985.1 Hypsibius dujardini
CTGTGTGTCTGTGTCTGTGTCTGTGTCTGTGTCTGTGTCTGTCTGTCTGTCTGTCTGTCTGTCTGTCTGTCTGTCTGTCTGTCTGTCTGTGTATCTGTGTGTCTGTCTCTTTTTGTCTGCTCATCTGTTTGATCTAGATGCTTATTTGACAGACTGACCTTAGCTTTGCTAGATTCGTTAAAATAGTTCTTCACATAAAGTGATCCGACAGCCGTGTTCATGACGGAGTTGGCCTTATTTGCACAAATTTTCCAGCGTTCCGGTTCTTTTTTTGAACCGTCCACCGACTGCGAAAACGCTTCGACTACGTCACGAAGCTTTTGTGTCATTTTGGCCGAGAACTCCATAGTCAATCGCCAACCGATGTAATTTGCAACGACCCGCTGCTTCTTTGGGTCACGGGAATACTCGGCCAGCTTCTGGTGCACCTTGAGAAAGTAATCGGGATTGCCCACGTTGATGAGGAGGTCTTTCGTGACGAGGGCCTTCAGTGTGGCATTGGGCATTATTGAACTCATGTAATCCATCAGGTCACGAAGGGAAATAGAACTGTTCAAGCAGCGGGTGTGAAACTCCTCCAAGGTCATTTTATTTAAGGACAGCGAAAGATTTCGACGGTCTTCCTCCGTTCGAGTAACCTAAAATTTAGAACTTCCATATATCTATTGCCACTATGCTTCTGCTACAGGCTACCTGCCTGCATGTTTGATCTGTGCCTGAGAATTTTTCTCTCCATGCCGGCGGTTGTTATGTCTGTCTGTGTCTGTGTCTGTGTCTGTGTCTGTGTCTGTGTCTGTGTCTGTGTCTGTGTCTGTGTCTGTGTCTGTGTCTGTGTCTGTGTCTATGTCTGTGCCTGTGTCTGTGCCTGTGCCTGTGTCTGTGTCTGTGTCCTTATCTTTGTATCGATGTCCTTCAACATCCCTGTCTGTCTCTCGTAAGGCAAACAACTTACTTCAGCAAGGAATGATTCAAATTCGTACACATCATCGGCATCCTTTTGCACTAACGTCATATTTTCGGCCGATATGTGGCTTGAGTCGTCTCGCAACAGTACAATTAGATCCCGCATCAGTCCTTTATATGCTGTCCGGACGAATTCCGAGTGGTTGGCAAAGTAGTACTTTCGCGAACTCATTCCCAAGCTGCCTTCCACAAAATGAACCATGTTTTTCTTTGGATTTTCCGGATCACCCGCTCCAACCCATTCGAGAAATAGGCCGAATCCGTATTTCTTAGTTCGTCGGATGGTGGAAAGCCAGTCGAATTTTGCTACATTCCAGTCTGCCATTAGGACTGGCCAGCCGTTTAAGGTTGACTGGAGAAGTTTTATGAGGGGCCATGTTCCGAGTGTATCCATTCGATCTGCGGACAACATTGCAGAACAGAATGTGCCGTTTAATACTACAGGCATGAAACAGCCAGGCAGGCTAGCGCAAAGAGAGACAGACAGAGAGACAGAGAGACAGACAGAGAGACAGACAGACAGAGAGACAGACAGACAGAAAAACAAACAGACAGAAAAACAGGAGACTAGACATTGCTCAGGGCTCACCCATATCTAGACAAGCTTTATAGAAAGTTCGAGCCTTTCGACGTGCTGTCGACAAATCATTCGGATCATCCCTCTCCAAGACTTCTGCAAAAGGCAGCACAGATTTTACGCCTTGTTGTAGGTCAGCCACTTAAATTTTGCCATTTGTAACGTGCCTCGGAGCTGTTTTGTCAACTTCTGGGCGACGACTTGAAAGTTATCCCAGCTGCTTTGATCGTCTGCAATGACAAATACTGCAATGTAAGAGTATACTGTACACAATAGTAACACATACTTCCTGGGGAAGACATCAAGGTCGGGTGTAAACTGTCTTGTTTATATGTGAAGTTTAGATAGCGAAATCTGGGGAAATGTGTAAATTAAATAAAATACAATAATTTTTAATTTATTTTATTAAATTATTAATTTACAATATTCAAACTCATATGAAGAGTCGAAATTAGGAATCCCGATCCCGAAAAGAAAATGCAGTATTTCACCCAAATTTATATATATCAAGCTAATTAGTTATAAATTTAAATAGTTACGGTAATGCTAAAATTTAAGTGCCCAGTTCATGTAATCAAAAATCGGGATCGGAGAGGAATTACCTGGCATTGAGTTGTATGACATCCAGTTGCCACAGACAGACAGACAGACAGACAGACAGACAGACAGACAGACAGACAGACAGACAGACAGTCGAAATTTGAATCCTGATCCCAAAAATGCAGTATTACACACAAAGTTATATATATCAAGCTAATTAGCAGTTAATTTAAATAGTTACGGTATTATTAAAATTTAAGTGCGTAGTTGATGTAATCAGGAATTAGGATCGGTGAGGAATTTACCTGGCATTGGGTTGTATGACGTCCAGTTGCCACAGGCGTACTCGTAGAAGTCGTCGCAAGGATTGATGGATGTGTTCATGGCCATGGCCATGGCACGAGCTGCAGTACAAGGCGATTAATAATACAATACATCTTTCATCATCTCTAGTCGTTTTCATTGACGTGCTGATGAAAATGTATTAGTGCGCTCAGCAAAAAGATGTGAATGCAAACCTAATTCATAGCAGTGCTCAGTTTCGCACACTGATTGGTTCCCGAGGGATTCCGGAAATTCCACCAACGTTTCCGTCGAACTACTCGAGATGCCTAAGCCTAAGCTGTTCTCCGAGTCCGCCGCCGCTACGAAATACCATGCAGAAATGTTTTTAAGCTGAATTATAAAATAAATGCCAGAGCGGAGGCCTGCACAACCGACAGAAAACAGAAGACAGGCAGGCAGGTAAACTGGCAGACATCCATACAGACAGACAGACAGACAGACAGACAGACAGACAGACATACAGACAGGCGGTCAAGCAGGTAGACATGCAAAAGTGTAGTAAAGCAACACACGGCAAGCACACTCTTTTTGTGTCGGCTGATTGGTTAAGAAAAGAGGCCTGTTCAATCGGAGGCTGACCATAGCTGACTTGCAACTGGTCTGACCACATACACAAAGCCACCGGTCAACATTCTTAGCCGGTCACAACTTGCACAGGTTCCAAAACAGCAACAACACGAGCACAAGCACCTACATACCATGAGCCACAGGCTTCTGAGTCTGACCACTGTCCGATGTGTTGTTGGGGAGAGCGCTGCTGCTGCCGGTCGGCGGACGAACGCTGTCATTCGGCTGCAGTACGCGCTGCAGGAGGTCCGGCGTCGTGAGAGATCCATAAATCAAATCTGTCAGAAAAAGCAAGCATGGAATGAAATTGAAGATCAAGACAGACCTCAAGGTCAAAGACAGTAACGCTCAACATCTTCAGCTATCTTGCAGGACAATTACACAAACACCGCTTTTGCTAGCACTTCAAAAATTTCAAGAGACCGCGAGAGTTCCTGCTCCAGACATGTGAACACTGTCTGGCATTCCCACTCACCACAGAGAAGCGGAAGTAACGGCCAGAAGAGCCTCGCCATATTTCGTTAATAAGAACCGTAACGGCAGTGGTCAGTGATGAAAGGGAAGTGTTTCAGTCAGACTTTCAGATGAATCCAGGCAGGTTGTCTATGTCTCCAGCGTTGCTCCTTGTTCCAGGCAGGTCTCCGGCGTTGCGTCTTGTTCCAGGCAGGTTGTGTCTCCGGCGTTGAATCCGGCGAGGTCGCGACTAGAAAAGCACAAAGTCCGAGAGCGACCGCGGAAGAGCCCGTTCGGTGGAAAGCCTCATATACAGTGACGTCCTCACTGTGGAGCTCGTTGTCTGAAAGAGAGGAACGGACGATAAAATTTCAGTAGGACGGCGCAAGAATGCAACACAAAGTATCCTTCTCTTCATGTGATCGCTATTAAGGCAACTTCGATATGTGTGGATGGATGTCTCTGTGTATGTGTGTGTGTGTGTGTGTACAAGCGACCAGATGAGATGACCATTCATCCATCATCACCTTACGTACATATATCAGATATATAATAAAGTACCTCGCAATCGCGAACGCGCGGTCTCTCTCACACTTCCATTCCGCAAAATCGTGTGTGTGTGTGTGTGTTGACGGAGTGACTATATACCAAAAAAAGAGAAGAAAATACTTTTACACTGTACCAGTGCGCGCACAGACAGACAGGCAGGCAAACAGACAGACAGACAGACAACTCAAGCCAGGCACGGAGAGATTTGCCAAACGAGTTTTCCGGCAAATAATCACAACGTACTTACAACTTGAGCGATGGTTGGATCCTTCGCGCCGCAGCTTTCCGCTGCATCTTGACATACTTATCCGAGAGAGTCAGTCAGTTACAGTCAAGGCACTGAGAGCGTGTCATTACCGGCAAATTGTCTGTCCTTCCTTCTTGGGCCCTTCAAGGGGCGCGCAATCAGGAAGACACAGAGGCTGCAATTTCCGGATCATTCACTCTATAACTTCGGTCCCTTCCTTCTCTCTTTTATATACAGGCAGGCACGGGCAGACAGCAAGCAGCCGGAAGCGGAGGACTCTGTAAAGGAATGGGAACAAAACCGGCGCGCCCAGACATGCGAGATTCCTTCGATGAGCATGATTGTATGCGGGATGTATTCGGTGTTCGAAAGTAAATAAGCGATCATTATGAAGACAACTAGAACTATATATAACAGAAGGATCAGCAGGGATTTCGGGAATTTCCGGGGAGGGGATCAAAAGGCAAGTGACTGACTGACAGTCGGTTCCAGTGCAAAAAGGGAGCTTACCCCCCGGAACGTATGAGTTCGCGCATGGACGCGTACGGTGTGTGTTATTATTGCACGGGAATGATATGTACTTTGCCCCAGAAATCATTTCCTATCTTGCGTGTTGCGTACATGGTCAGCCCATAACGTCAAGTGTCTGCATAGACTTCTGTCTATTTGTCTGCCTGAATTGGTATATCATGTCTGCTGGTTGTACATCAATAGTTTGCAGGTATGCCTGTCTTTTGCCCTGCGTCCGTCCGTCTGTCTGTCTGTCTGTGTATGTCACAACCCATCTGCCTGTCTATCTGCTGGATCATCTGACAGACTGGTTGTCTGAATGTACATGCCTGTCTATCTCTGTCCGCCTGCCGTCATATCAAACGTCTGTCTGCCTCTCAACTGTACGTATACCTGCCTGTCGATCCATCATTTGCTTACGAACTGAATGAAACGCAACTAAGGAAAAGAATCTACTGCCGTTCTTTAATTCAACCGAGGTAAAACCCTGCTGCAATTGCCATTCGAGGAAAACACTAAAGGGTAATTGCCTGTCAAAACAGCACAGGGATGTGGGGTGATTTAGAGCAACGAATGTTTAGGAACTGACTGCAAAATAATTTCAGATGAAGAATCACCAACCACCCAACCGGCACTCGTAAAATGCCGCTGCCTGGCTCGTTCGTTTTTAAAATTAGTCGAAAAGAGAACCAGAAAAAAAATCAGAAAGAGGAAGCAGAAAAGTGCGAAGGGAAGGGCGTAGCTGGCGTCTATTTTTTGTAGTTACTCGTCAGCCAGGTTAGACCTTCCAGGAGCCCATCACCGGTCGCGGCACAACATGGCTGCACGTACCAGATCCGATTTTGTAGCCGTGTCAGGCCGAGGCGTTCTTGTAGGTCGTACGGCTTCAGTGCACCGGGAAGATCCTGCAAGGCCAAGGGGACGAAATGAAAAGCCAGAAAACTGCCCAAACCAATCAGTAACCCGCAACTCTGTCTGTTTGTCTGTATCTTCATTGATTCGCATGCCCTCATGCTTGCATATATGCTTGTACGCGGTTAACTTGTTGTCTGTATCTATGCTTTATGTGTGTCTGTTTCTGCGGCAATGTCTGTCGGCCTATCTGACTGTCTGTTTGATTGTCTGTCCATTCGTCTGTTTGCTTATCTGTCTGTCTATTTGTCTCCATGTTTGACTGTCTATCTATTAGTCTGTCTGTCTATCATTTTCGTTGGTAATAGTTTAGGAGGTTAATTAACACCGAGCCCAGCCCGGTCTGGAGTTGCATATGTTTGTCTGCCTGCTAGTTAACCGAGCAAATACAGAAGGCTAGTGTGATAATAACACTCCTTCTTCTGGCCAAAGTCGAGGACGTCTCAAACACAGCCGCAAACACTATCTCAAGTCAGAGAGACGAAGCCGCTGCATTCACTCGCAGTGAGTGCGTTATATTACCTGCTTATTGGCAAATATGAGGACTATCGCGTCGACCATTTCCCGGTCGTTGATGATTTTGTGAAACTCCTGCCGGGCCTCCTCAATCCGGTCCGTGTCGGAGGAGTCGATGACGAAAATTAATCCCTGCGTCCCCGTGTAGTAATGCCGCCAGAGCGGGCGAATCTTATCTTGGCCACCGACGTCCTGCAAACACACACTGTCAGCACGACGAGGACCATAAATCAATGCGCCCCTTTACTCACGATGGAGAAGAAAAATTTCTAGAAATTGGTGTCTCAAAATATAATTTAATTCGAAAGACATCTACATGAAAATGTGTTTCTGAATTAAATAATGCGCAAAATATTTGGATGATACTTACCCAGACGGACATGCGGAATTTTTTGAATGATATCGTCTCGACGTTGAAGCCGACTGTGGGAATGGTCGTGACGCTGTGGCCGTTCAGTTTCAATTTGTACAAAATCGCTGAAAGGGAAAACCAAGAGAACCCAATGATAAGAAATTATTTTCAAAATTATATTCCACTCAAGAAATTCAATCTCCCCTTGGTGGAACACATTGGTGGTGCACATTACGTCTTTAATCCCACCAATTCATTTTTTGTTTAAAAAAATCAGCAATTTAAATTTGAATTTCCAATTGAGGATAGAAACAGCAGGGCATGATCGATATCGACGTCCTCGGTGCACTTACTGGTCTTCCCGCTGGCGTCGAGGCTGAATAAATTGAGCGGAAAAAAGAGAAGACAAAAAATGTAATTAGTTAAAGCCATGAACGAACAACCGGCAAGTTGTGATGAGATTTCACTCCGATACACATGGCCACAATACTGGGTGTTTGGCTCAAACTCGGGCCACCCAATTTTGGTTGTGACCATGTCAAGAGTGGTTCGAACTCTGCCACCCAGTAATATGGCCACGTGAGCACATACCCCAGCATCAATATTCTCATCTCCTTGCCACCGAATATCTTTGAAATGATCTTCCCCATGGCACCGCACCCTCTACAAGTTGTACGAAATATGACTCCAACCTACAAGGCATGAACAAGGGCTGTGAAAAAAGAACGGCACTAAACAAATTATTTTACACACAATAGATCCAACTAATCAATCAACCGCTTGAATAAACGCCTAAAAAGGAATGCAGATAAAACAAGTCAATCAAAAATCAAGCGATGGAGTACCTCAGTTAACCAACGAATATTCTGAAATCGAACAACTAACCAACTATGACACTTGTAGATTTTTCGGACGGAACGTCGTTGGATATTAGCATTTTGATAGAAATATTCCACGAATCAGCAATCCCAGCAATAGAAAGTGGAAACCGTACGGAACTAATCAATCTAATCAACCAATCAATCACAAAATGTCAAAGTAGAAACCTGCTTAAAAGGACGGCCATCCCGACACCCAAGTACAAAAAAGAATGAATGGCCATCAGAACGCAGAAAAATGATTTAAGCTCAAAAACACAATTTTTTATCAAGAAAGAATGGTCGGGAAACGAAAGCGAAGCAATGGAGTAAATAACGATTAGATAATCATGCCATCAATCAATCAATCAATCAATCAACTGATGCTCTTCAATTTCACTAATAAATAGTTCCGTTCTCCGGAAATGAATTTAACAAGACCCTCCTAATTTAATAGCAATATTTTCTTTCACTCAAAAACGACTTGAAATTCTGGTGTAGAACAAAACACAAAATCCCTGTCTCTCTAAAAATAAAAACTTACCAGAGCAGAATACAACCAATCAAGCGATCAATCAAGTGCCTGAATCTCCATCACACCTTCCGTCCAAAATTCCCGATCAAAACACGAAGGGGAATACTGCCACTCTGTCTGTCTTCTAAATCCAGCCAAACAAAATCAGATACTTCCAAATACGCAGGGAATATCAGCGAGACGATTCTAGCACGCTGCTGTTGGTCGCGTCAAAAAAAAGAGTAATTATCGCCAGATGCGTCCAATAATTTACACGTCCCTCGCGTTCCACTTTGCCGAAATCTCATCGAGTAGTGAGAAAAAATCTGCAAAAATAAAAGGCCCACTTTATTATACATCAAAACACAAACACATCTTTTGACAGACACACACGCTGTGTGTGTGTGTGTGTTGCTATGGACCGATCGATATAACGCGTTCCCGTCCTTCCCCCTGCCCATTTTGATCGCTCCACATAGCTGTCCACCACTGGCCACCGCCTCGACCGACCCACTTTCGGATAGCCCCAACATTTGGCTATCCGAGAAAACTAAAGCCAACACGAAGAAACGGTACCTGGTGATGGGGGAATTTTTTCTGGGAGGAACGTGGAAATAGACGCTGCTGAGATTTGCTGATCTCCCCAGTCGTTGCGGTGAGGCTAGGAATTATGGTGCGATGAGTAATCAGCCGGAATGCATTATTCAACAAGTGTAGTGGATGACAAACACTGGAGATTATCGTATATATGGCCGATCCTTTTTTTCACGGTGCTGGTGAAAAATGTCCAGAAAACGAAAACACTATTTAGGCCACGCCTCCTGAACCCTAGAGGGGCAGATGTGGGGGTCCAAGTAGGGAATCTGTCTGAGAAGACGACTTCCTCTCACTGTTCGCCGGCGTTTGTGTTCAAGTCACAGCAAACGATTCCCAACCTTTTAAGAACTAATTTAAACCGAGTCCGAACGGAAGTATTGGACGTTAATACAAGAGACTGCAGCTAGACCCAGGGGTCCGAACTCAAAAGTCAGTGTCCAACCCGCTTAACAGTAACAGTCACGGCCAGTCGCGAAACACGCCCAGGGTAAAACAAATATTCAAATTCCAAAACGTTAAAACAAAAGCAGAATTATGAAGTGTAATAAAGGTGTAATAAAGCTGACGGAAGACAATGGTCAATTGATAAGCTCTCATTGATATTGGAGGAGGTACCGTACAAAAGGACGAATAATAAAGTGTGTATGCAGCTAGCCAGACAATAAAACGTCAAAATGAGAGCATCATCGGTCGGTGTGCTTAATTTTTCATATCCACTCGATGCAACGCGATGCACACGGGCACGGGCGCATCAATCGGAAATCAAACGCGACACTTTCCCATTCTCCCGCTGACCCCTTATCACTCAGTGTGCGTGTCGCTGTCGGTCGCGGACGTCAATTCCCCAGAGGCACATCCCGTCACGTCCATGATTGATAATCAGAAGCCAATAGTCGGGTGGAAAACGGGGACAGAGATTGATATCACACAGACGAGGGAGGGAGCATGTCGTCGGGAACAGGCGAAATCCATCATCTGCTGCCGATCTCTTCTTCGGAGCAGATTCAAAAAAGATCCCGGCGTGCGTGTCTTTGTGACACACCGAGGCGGTATGTGGCATTCTGAATATGACTGCTGAGTGCAGGAAAAGAAGGCGTTAGAGGGGGAGTGAATGAGAATCTTCCGAAATGTCCAAGTAGCTGTTTGACGATAAAATCTGCAAAAGAACAGGAAGGATTAGCAAATTTTTTCAAAACCATTCAAACCTAGAAAAATCAGGCAGACACATTGATAATGCCTCTGACTGCAAGGAAATCCTGTCTCCTCTGACCACAAATATTACCACAAATATCCTTTCGAGATCAAGCTTTTAGTAATTCAAACTGGAAAACTCAAATCTTACCTCACCATTAGCAAATTCTATAGTAATTCAAACTGGAAAACTCAAATCTTACCTCACCATTAGCAAACACTAAACTGATTAATTACTTCTGAAACTATCAGAGTAAAGTAGTAGATTGACCAATCCTCGGCTGTTTTGATTGAGTTCAAAGAACACGGGATCGCGGTACGTTACGCAAGCCATTGATTGATCTATTACTGAATGAATTATCAAGTCAACAGAATCAAGCCCTTGATTGATCCATTGTCGGTTGATTTGGCTGGACCCGAGATCAAGACATAAGTCAACCCTTGATTGATCGATTGTTTGCAACCTCAACAGTCTCATTCTTTCCCTTCCAAACAGAGCAACGCGGCAAGAGATAACTTACATAATTCCAAAGGAGCACCTACTATCTCCGTAGATTCTCCGGGTAACTCAAAGCCGCCGGAATTCCATGATCTAAATCAGGTGCAGTCGTCCCAGCGTCAGTTTCCGTGAGGAGCGCTCGATGGCGCTGCAGCAAGCCATTGCGCCGCTCCACGGCGTAATTTAAATCCTCCAACCGCTGCGCCTGCTCGGCGGCATTGCTGTCGATGCCCGGCATGCCTTCGATGGAGGCCCGCCACCGCGGGATGGAGTTGCGAATCTGGAGGAGTTCCGGGAGTAGGTCGATGATGGTGCGAGAGACTAGAGGAAGGCGCTGCTGCGTTGCCGAAGGTTCGCTGTAAAAAGCACGAAAAGCCTGCCATAAAGGTAAAACATTAGCAAATTTTGAATGTATTTCTAACGAACCTGACTTTTCGGCTGAAATTCTCGAACGGCTTGGTGAAGTCGATCTCCTGGAAGACGTCCGTCGGCGTATTAGACGTTCTGGGCGACAGAGAGGTGCTCGCTGGTGCTTTCGCCATTTCATAAAAGTTGGAAAAAAACTACTTGAATCGTACTTGTTTAAAAATACTTGTCCTTATGGAAAAAAGGCTGCGAGGATTAGGAGCTCCCTTGTCAGAGTCAAACAGACGAACGGGAAGAAGGAAGCTGATTTTTCCAACTTCTGCGCCTAACTATGTCATTTAACACTCGAAACTGTCACACATTAGCGCCCGGTGCCGGTATTTAACGTTTTCCATGCCTTTTAGTCAACTTATTATCTTATTTACCGAATAAATGCATTATTTAATGTTTCCACACAAAGTTTAGCGTTGAAATCAGCGGACGAAAGTCTGGTATTGTCTATAGCAGGCTTCCCCGAAAATTAAGCAAATATTTCCTCGCTCTCCAGGCTCCACGGCAGAAGTTCTCCCTTTCTCACTTCGCCTGTTATGGAATTTTGGAAGCGACACTGGCGCCATGGTGTTAGTACTTCGACCGTTCGCGACTACTTTGACAGCGACAAACACGACGACGACTTCATTTTTGGTGGAAATTCCCAACGCCCAGACCGCGCGTCCCTCGGAGAAGGTCGTGGCACTGTGGTATATGCTGGAAAACATGGAGGAACTGGAGCGATTGAAGAAGTTAATAGCAGACCGCGAGAAAATTTTGGACGATTAGCGGAAAGCCTTCTGCGGATGGTTTTCACGCCAACGCAGCGCAAGATCTTCTGTGATCGGCAAGTGACTGCGTGTAAGAAGTTCATTACGAGTGTATTCTGGTGGGCGACTGACGGCCTGCTGGCGTCGATCAATCAGTTGCTGCGGGAGCTGCTAGAGATTCTGTTCCATGCCGTAGCGGTCGTCCAGGCTCGGCTCCGTTTGTAACTTACGGCGACGGTTGATCAATTGATTGCTGTGGACAGTGCATTTCGTTTTACCGAGCGATTCGTTTGATGGATTGACTTGATTTGACTAGTGTGATATCGGTGAACATGTTGATGTTTCCCGCAGCTTGCGATTGCTCTCCGGGTAATCTTCCGCGAACTCTTGACTGATTGATTAGAGCTGAATGACGATTCCATGGAAGGAATAGAGAGCGGCTGATTGAGGAACCGGCTTGATTTGCCGAACGCCAAAGGCCATGGGGCAACATTTTTAATTTTTTTGGAACTTTAACATCTGCCTATGTGCCTTTTTTGTCGGTTTACCTATATGTGTTTGTTTAGCTGTCTGTTTGTCTGTCTGTCTGTCTGTCTGTTTGTCTGTCTGTTTGTTTGTCTGTTTGTCTGTTTGTTTGTTTGTTTGTCTGTCTATCTGTCTGTGTCTGTCGGCGTCTCTATCAGATAAGCAGACAGACAGATCAGACAGACACATTGATTATATGTGAGTACTGATCCGCAACAGTACTGTAAATTGTAGACTCTTTGGATGCGAAGTCGACGGACAATTTCTGAAATTGTCAATATTTTCCATTTGAGATTGAGCGAAACCTTTTCTCATTCCAGAACTGCTATTTGAAACACAGTGTCCGGGATGTCTACGGTCCTAGTTATGCCTTTGGTAAAACCATCAAATGCAAGGTTGTATTGATCAAAGATTTGTTTTGGAGCGCGATGCCGTTTCCTCTACTAATGAGTAGCAGCTGTTTGAGCGGAGGATCTTGCCGTATCTGCCGAAGTCGAACGTCCAGCCGGAGGCCGTCTAGGATGTAGTGGCGTTCGTGGGACAGTGAAAGTACCCTGTCACAGTTTGCAAAGCGTGAGTTGATGAGTTGTTTTTGCAATAATAAGAATATGACATGGCAAAAGAAATGAAGAATGCGCTACTTTTTCGCGCAGGATGTGACGCATTCATGCATACCACTGGAGCATGTACCACTATTGGCTGTCTGCACTGTGTGGTCGGCACTGACAGCTGAGCGTCTTCTCATTGGCCGGAAGTGTGGGCTCGTCGAAGCTATTTCTGGCTACCTGATTTGGCAGAGTAAGTGGCGCGCCGTCCGCACGTGATAGAAAAGTTTTGCCGGAAATACCTTACCCAAGGACTACCGTAAAAATATTGTCGTACCGTCTGCTGACTCTTAGAAAGGTACTTGAGAACAAAACACGCGGTCGGCAATAAAACAGCAGTATGAATGTGGCGGAAAATCTACCGCTTCAACTGATTTAATGCGTGGCCGAAATACGGTCTGGTCCAAGTTCGCACCACCACCAGATTAGAAGAGGAAATGGTTCGAACTTGGACCACCTAGAATTACAGCCACGCAAGCGGAAACTGATTCTGTCAAATCACTCACGCTTCCAGCGTTAATTGTTCAAGCGACAGATAGTAGCTGATTATGTGACAGCAAAAAGTCTACTGTAGACGATTATCATCGCCAGATCAAATCAATCTAAGCGATAACCCCTGTATTACTGGGACACGTGTTTTTTGATATTGCTGATTGAATTCCTATCCTGGGAAAATATTTCGTTTCCTGCGTTTATTTTCTGTTAATCTGCTGTAAATCCCATTTTTTCTGCCAACGTAAGTTCTGGGCAACCCGAATCAAGCCGACATCACGGCAAAAAAAATCGAAACAAACACGTCAGGTGCAAGGAAATACGAGTAAAGCTTGACCGGAAGGAAACAAATATTGGATTAACTTTTAGCAGTTCCAATTCCACAGTGCGAAATGGAATCTTCCGATTACCGCTGTAGCTGGTTTTATCAGCCAAGCCCTAAAGGCAGCCATTATGCAAGGCTAGTAGCCTCGTATGAATATATTGCTTGAGTTAAAGTTGTTTGTCTTTTATGACAATGGGGTGATATTTTCTGCATTTTAAAAGATTATATTTGGCCGGTTTTCAGTTTTTCTGGAGGCGCCGCTAGTGGCGCCACCACCGCAACGCCATATGGAATCCCATTTGAATCAGCTGACATGTGGAAATGGAGTCCGCCACACGATTAAAATCACAGTTGTCAATTCGTCATTGAATGCAAGCGCAAAAAATCATTCACAGCGGTTTCCTTTGCCAATTTCTCCACTTCCCCCCATTTCCTTCCACCCGACTCCCTGCTCAATTCGATATTCCCGGAAAATTTCCCACTTAATTCTACACCGAATATTTCATTACTTTCCGGGTTCCGTGAAGACTTGCGTTTTTTTTATTGACGGCAGCTCCAAGGGAAGATGCAGGCACTCCGCAAACCAAGCTTCCGCTCCGACAAACTCCAACCCGT
>LRSR01012026.1:0-21774 GCA_001579985.1 Hypsibius dujardini
CTGTGCCTGTGCCTGTGTTTGTGTCTGTTCTGTATGTGTGTGTCTGTGTGTGTCTTTGTGTGAGCCTGTGGGAATTTATGAGAATCGTTCTTAAATTGTGTTTCAACACAGGACGTCATTTGCATGCATGACTTCAAAAGTTCCGAAAATGAATGAGCACGCCTGCAGTATTCCCATGCATAGTAGCACTAACAGGCAAGCTTTCACATTCAGTTCTTATATTCCTGAATTCCTGAAATATCCTCGCAGAAAAATGAATGGAACTTGAAAATGGTCTTTAAATTATAGTACTATTAGACCTTTAAAGGGCCCGAAAATAATTGAAAAAAATTCCAAAATTTGAAATGGTCACAACTCCGAAATTTACTTAAGCAACCGTTCTAATTTTTCCCTTTTCGTTGGCTAGCGGGAATATGAGCATCCCACGACAGGTCTTCGTGTATGCGTATCGTAATAAAGTGTTTGTTTAACGTCTCCGCGTAGCGCCTTTTGACCGTTCAGTAGGGCCTATTTTCGGCTCTTTAAATATCGTTGTGTGGTTAACAAGGTGTATCGAGGAGTTAAAACTGCGTCTTTGCATGTGTGCCGCCACACCGCAAGATTGCTGAAGGATCTCTCAAAACATTCCTCGCTCGCGCTGGTATGCCGTCGAAAACGATTGGTTCAATGGATGCGTTCACAGAATCTTTAAACAAAAATCTCGTATTCCCACGATCGAAAGACGACAAGGACGGATCGGAGCAAGAGATCGGTAGATCGCCGTATGTGCAGACAGATTGTAGTCGGACAGAAAATTAGAAAGTCAGTCAGACAGACAGACAGGCATACAGACAAACAGATAGAGAGGCAGGCAGACAGACAGATAGACAAACAGACAGACAGACAGACAGACAGACAAGCAGACAGAAAGACAGGCAGGCAGACAGAAAGACAGCAGGCAGACAGACAGACAGGCAGACAGACAGACAGGCAGACAGGCAGACAGACAGACAGGCAGACAGACAGACAGACAGGCAGACAGGCAGACAAGCAGACAGGCAGACAAGACAGTTAGGCAGACAAACAGACAAATAAAGACTCACAGCTAAACAAGTGGACCAAGGCAAACACAGACTATAAGAAAGTCGGTCGCGAGGACAAATTATAGCCAGCACTCAAAATCATTAACGCAAAAACTATCAGAAAGGTAATTTTAGCAACGCCCACTTTTGCACGGTTGCGTATTCGGTTACTCCGGCCCGCCTTTCTAATGACACCACTTTCCGGCAGTGAGGCAAGCACGATTACAGACCTCACCGTCAGCTGCGCAGTGTCCTCCACATATCTATCCGTCCCCATCCGTCCTCTGTCCACATCTCGAGAGATATGCCGTGTCTGTAATTGAATATGTTATTGAATTCTTTCAACAACGACAGCAGCAGCGTCCCGTCCGTCCGTCTCTGTTGCCGTTTGCTACTCCGGTGCATTTCTGCTTTATGAAACACGAAACACACACACACACACACACACACACGTCCCAATGTGTAAGCACATCCCAATTGAACTCACAAGGACCGATTGATTGGTCAGCGCCACAGCTTCGAAGCTTCCTCTCTCTCTTACGTTGTGTTTTTGACCAAACGCCTTCAGTCTCCCTCCCTCCCTCCCTCAGTCACTGCTGCTCATACCCTGAATGCATTCCCGTGATTGTACGAGTGCTGGTAGACTACTCGTTGTGTGTTTGTCTGCACCGGCTACTGAACTCCTCTTCACAGCCTTCTCTCTCCATCTCTCTGTCTCTCTGTCTTCTTCAAGTACACGAATTTGCTCGAGTTGTCGCACGTATTCCGCGACCAATCTCTCACATACACACATGCTGGACCGCTTTTCCCAACCCCGCGCGCGTCTATACATCCACGTGTGTTGGTGTTGTGGTTTCCAATCTCGCTTCAGCGTGTCCTCCGTGATTAATGCTAACTGCTGGCATATTTTTCCACGCGAGGGAAAGAGGGGAAACATATTTTTCCGGGCGGCGGTGATAAGTTGATGACGTCTTATTTCTGTGTATCTGGGTGTCTGTCAATTCCGTCTCTCAAGGCAGCTTTCTTGCCGATTGGCTTTGCTTCGCCATGTGGCCGGCTGTATCGCCGTCGCCTTGTCGACCATAACAACCCTCGACCACGGAGGGTGTAGGGTACTACCGCATACTACATTCCGCAAATCTAGTTCCCACGTGTGTCTAGCAAGACATTTTACGCGGACGTGCCTGGACGACTTTATATAATTATCTCTCGATCCTCGTGGGTTTGTGGACGGTTTTGGTTCGGTGGAAGATATATCCGCTCACGTGTGTGTGTCTGTACTGGACACTTGTCTCTACTGTGTCTGTACACCACTCCTGGACAGTCTGGACTATATATTGGCTAATTGGAAAGTAGGCCAAGAGGAAATTACAGTTTGCCGGGTGTGTACTTCAGCAATCTCGAGAACCGGATCTCTCTTGGGATATTATCTTGTCGATTAAAAGCAGCGGATATACGAAAATGCGGGATGTTTTTATGTGCCTCGGACCGTCTAATCCGTCCAAGACGTGGGGTAAGAGTAAGACACGGCTGACGCGCGAAGTTGTTGGCCTTTAAGATTACTGCTCACGCATGTGTCTGAAAGACTTTCAATGAACTGCCTGTCTGTTTATCCGCTTGTCTGTTTTATCTGATTGTCTATGGTTATATGTCTGAATAGCAGTCTATCTGTCTGGGTCAATGTCTATGACCACCAACGTAGTTGCCTGTCTGTGATTCCTTGCTTCTTGTCTGCCTGTCGAAGTTAATTTCGTTGCCTGAAAGGACTAATCCATCTTGTCTGAATTTGTACGTCGAAGTCTGCTCACGACTTTGTTTGTCTATGGTATGAACAGCCAGATGTCTGTGATTTGTTCTCTCCTGCCTGCATGTCTGCATTGCTTCCTGTTGTCTGAGAGTACCTTTTCCGCCTTAAATTCTCCCTTCGCCTCAGTCTACATGTCTGTTTGTCTGTCTACGATCAGAATGGACAGATGTCTGTGATTTGTTCTGCCTGTCTACCTGGTATTTCTTCCTATGTGACTGCACGTCTAATTGTGGAATGACCCTGGCTTGTCTGAACTCCTCATTCGCAATACGTTTTTGCACTTAGTTTTCTCAAATAACAGCCGGATGGTTTCTCCTCCGTCTAGACATGCTCTCGGGGTTTGTTATTCGTGGGGGGGGGGAGTCGGTTGTGCCTGGAATATATATTTTCGTATTGTACCACTTTGTGGCGGTTTGACAATATTGACTCAGGGTTTGATGGCTCGAATTCTGCCCAGCACCCTATTCCGATCTGCATAAAATGAAATCGAGTCTTTAGCCTAGTATTTCAGTCGATTACACTCCCTGTCGTCTTGCCACGACCACAACCGCCCATGCATCATGCAATGCAACCAGAGATGTGCAGCAAATCCTGCCGGGAAAATATTGACCGCAGGATATGTGACTTGAATACGGGGAATGAGGCCAAATATGCATGCATTCATGAGCAGACCCAGAAATTTAATTAGCCATCTCCCCGATCGCGGGAATGCCCTCAACCACCCCCAACAAGTCTATTCCCCTGTGAATTCTTTGAAAAAAATTAACTGGCAATAACGGATTTCGAACAATTGACGGCAATCGTTTTGACCTAATTTTGTTATGTCGAACCACGCCTATTGATATCAATATCCCATTCAGCTTACTAATAAATAAGAAATTGTAGTCTAATTTGTCTGCCTACGTGTGGTTTGATTATCGAAATTCGCATTTGTCTGTTTGCCTGCCTGTCTGTCTGTCTGTCTGTCTGTCTGTCTGTTTCTCTACCTGTCTGGCTGTTTGGTTGTCTGTTTGCCTGTTTATCGGTCTGTGTCTCTCAATCTGTCTGTCTGTGTCTGTTTTTCTGACTGGCTGTCTGCTTCTCGGTTAACTTGCTGGCCTATCAGACTGACCGTCTCTCTCTCTTGCTTGGTATGTGGTGCATGTCAGGCATATCTGTCTTTCGAGTCCTTGCCCCCTATTCTGTTTTTTTTCTGGAGTAACAATCTGACGTCTGAATGGGCCGCAATCCAGGGTCCTTGTTTGCGTGCTTGAATGGTTCGTCACACATCTGTCGGAGACTCCTGTTCTGCCTGCCACATGACTGACTGACAGACGCCTCGTAAAATGCGTCGCGCGCGCTCTTGCGGGACGTGTTCGCTTATGGCTTTCTCTTTTGTCATGCATGCATGAGCAGATCAATCAAGTCGCCACAGCGCTTTTTTTCGCTCCGTCCGTTCCTTCCTCCATTTCTCCCCCGGAAAGTGCCGAGTCTTTGGTATGTTTTTTTGTTAAGCTCGGTCAGAAAAACATAAATGATGATGACAACGGAACACACAGACACACAGACATACAGAGACACACACACAGACACACAAGTGGCCAACCGTGAGTGGACACACCGCGCTCTGTAATTGAAGTGCGTCGATCGCAACGACGAAAAAAGCTCTGAAAAAGACCACTCGATCGCAGAATCAGAGCTTGCCTGTGTCTCCGCTTGTGTCTGTGTATGCTTAAGTGTCTGTCTGAGAGTGTTGATTTACGAGTTTGTGCAAATTATCTCGCACCATTTCCTGTGTGGACATTATATTTGTCTCTGGGTTGGAAAATTATTAACTGGCCGGTCTCTCGGTCCTCATCCTCCTCATCATCATCTTCAAACTCTTTACCGCCTCGAGGCGGCGTTTGTGAAAATTATGCGAGAGGGGAGATGATGTGGCCAACTGGGTGTGCTTTCCGTCTCTAACCAAGATTGGTCTTGTCCTAACTAAGCATATCAGAGAGGCAATCGTCGGCGCGCGACGAGATGGTCATTTGGAGGCCGGGGTCCGTTTACGGTAATTTCTGGGAATATACTATAAAGTAAACGCATTTGATTGATTTGACCCGAATGTGGATGTCAAAATCTGAGACTGTGGGGAGGAGAACGGAGAGACTAGACACCCGGTCGGTATCCGACAAAGTCGGCTGGAAATTGGAGCACAAAGGGCGACTACTTGTACTTTACGACTGTTGGGGGCGCGGTTGTTTTTTATTATCTCGGGAGTGTTCGGTGGGGTCTATCGTTATGTCGCGTATAAAGAAGGGCGGGGAGATTAAATCGAAACCAGATGCCGTATTGACTTCCGAAGAAATGGACAGAATTCCTGATTTTTGGGTAGGGCGTTGCGGGACGGATGTGGACAGATAGACAGACAAACAGACAGACAGACAGACAGACAGATAGACAGATAGACAGACAGATAGACAAACAGACAGACAGACAGGCAGACAGACAGGCAGGCAGGCAGGCAGACAGACAGACAGACAGACAGACACAGATATAGGCAGGCAGGCAGATAGACCCAAACACGGTGAGACAACAGGCAGACATTAGTCAGACTCGCACATCAGGGTTGTTAAGCCGGATAGTCTACTGACGTTCCAGAGTCTCTTTTTTCGCTTCATTTCTCAAAACCGATGACCGTAAGGAAGTCTAGTTTTTTTCCCCAACTCAGACTTCTCCTTGTCCATCCATGCAGATAATTGGATATGTTCCCCGCGATAAATGGACCTATACTCTCACTCCGGCAATTTCTGCATGCACTGTGCATACGACCCCACAGGCAATACCAGAATCCATAATTCCACTTACGGTCTACAGCGTTGTTGCCGTTTGCATGCTTTCAAACAAGATTGGTGGCCGCTCGGAAAACCACATGGGAACGCATCGCAGCGATTTCCGTCGTCCAACACAATTCACAGACACAACCCTCCCGCCTCCTACCCTCCCTCCCCCCGCGGAACAGAACCCCCTCCAAGAAAGCATTACGAGGCACGGACTTTTCTTCCCTTGGCATGCATAATCGGCAATTCAGACAACGAAGGAGAATGTCTGGGCGTGATCATAACTTTTGTGCGCCCAAACTGTTATTGACCGGTCTGCGCTGTGAATGGATTGCTTGTGTCCTTTCAAGCTGACCATTAAATGACCAGTTGAAATGTGTTTCCATAATCGACCCCATCGAGGTTCTCTCGCGCGCCGCGGCGTTTTTAACTGCAGTGCAGACGAATATATCTATATATTTATATATCGGGGGTCTATAAAGCTGTCACTCCAGTTTTTCAGGCAGACCAGATTGATTGCAGACCGGCGGACACTGCGCGCAGACGAACGAAAGACGAAACGATCGCGTCGTCCATTTGACAAAACGATCGCGTCGTCCTTTCTTCTTTCGCGCACGACGCACAGCCTGTTTTCACCCGTAAATCGTCCGACATTTTTACTTGCTGATTAATGACTTTTTCCCCGGGAAATTAAACCCGTTATGTATAAAGTAGTGTGTCAGTATTACCTCGGAAAAGTGGTTTTAGAAAAATATGTCTGAGTGAAACTGAAATATTACTCCAGTACGTGCATGTGGGCGGACCAAATTAAACTAAATCGAAAATAAAACTTTTGTTAACTGATTTCTTGGCTTTCGTTTTTTTAGTTGAGTAAAAGACTGTTTAGTTGACCAATTTTTAGCTTTGGTCATTCCCGATAGGGCTGTGGGAGTCCAGTGAGATATCCTAAAGATGCGCCCTAAATTCGCCCTAAAATGCGTCCAATGTTCACTCGTTTTTCGTTGTCTTGTTAAAAAGTCCATTCAAACAGTTCGGTCGTGTTAATGTTGTTTTTCCGTTAAGACGGATTGTGGCAGCAGGACTTTTTGACGTGTGTCTGTTGAGCTTAGTTAAGGTCCTTTGAGAGTGCTATGTACTGAGAGTACTATGTACTCTAGTAGACATGAGCCATCTCGGACAGACACCCTGTCATCAGGATGGTAGACATTTTTTGTGGGTTCAGCGGACCATCGATTTTTCCACGGCAAAAACGTCGCGGTTGATGAATGCGAGAAATAACGAGCCTGTCCATACTGGGAGGGTTGTGATGGAAGATTATTAAGGATGAGCAAATTTGACATCTTTCTTTCTGCGTGTACAGAGTCTACATGTACTAGTAAGTCTTTGGAATCTGACTTTTGTGTGGAACGAGACGGTGGCGTGGAAAGTTCTCCGGGATATATAGGGCATGATTATCATACAGAACTTGGTCAAGCGATTAGTGCAGAGCAGATTTATTGACTGGGAATTTTCAACCGTAGTGATTATGGATTCGTTGCAGTTCGCAAGGGCAGTAAAGCATATTCTTCCGACCTTATTGCTTATTCAATGAAGGTTCATCGACATTTTTCTTGTTCGTTTTCAAATCAACTCTCTTCATCTGTTTGTTTGCTTGCGCATTTGCCTGCGCATTTGTCTGCCTGTCTGTCTGTCTGTCTGTCTGTCTGTCTGTCTGTCTGTCTGTCTAGGCTTTCTCTAGGCTTTCCGACTGACCATTGCTAATTGTGATTAGATTTTATTTTTAATTTGGAGCCTCGCCGCGCTGTGTGCCGTTCCTTCTTTCGTGCCCCGGAAATCGACTTTAAAGCCGCTATAACTCAGCGGCATTATTATGCTTTCAAAGACTTTTAACGATGGCCATTTCGATTTTGCAACGGAGAAAACGCGACGACGCGGAACCAATATCCAAGTCGGGCAGCGCCACTTGATTGATCAGACGAAAGAGCGGCATCTGCCGAATATCGATCGTTATTACAAAGTACAGATTAGTCGTCGTGCGCTGCGCGACAGATGCAAACAAAACATGACTGGACAGACGGATAGACATTGTTTTGCAACAAAGCTTTACCGCGTTTCGCAAAAATCGTTAACGTCTTCTTCAATCAAAGTGATGGTCTCTTCGTAATTGAATGTTTTGTGTACTGCGCAATTGAGAGATCTTCTTATAAACAACGAATCGATCACTGATTCATTCCGTCTAGTCATCCCGATTGGTCATCCACAGGGATGACACATACAAAAATATATAATTAGTCAACTACTTTTTAGTGAACTAAAAATGTTCATTTATTAAAGATTTTAATTTAGTTTTTGACTACTTTTAGTTGTTTTTCAATCAAATAACAAATTAAAACCAAAAAGTTATTCCCTAAGCGTTATAGTTTCGTTTTAACTTAGTTTTTTTAGCTT
Organism: Hypsibius dujardini; assembly: GCA_001579985.1. Taxonomy (NCBI): domain Eukaryota; kingdom Metazoa; phylum Tardigrada; class Eutardigrada; order Parachela; family Hypsibiidae; genus Hypsibius; species Hypsibius dujardini. Next base: position 8,121 of record LRSR01012026.1, read on the forward strand.
AGTATAGGTTGACCATCCCTAGTCAGGTATAGGCATTGAATCACATCACCGTGGGCATTGACTGTTGCTCGCATCGCGTGTTTACAAACAAAAGAAGTTGGTTGCTAATTTTCGGATCACGGATTGCAGTAGAAATCAACCGTTTTGCTTGCTGCGCCCATTGCAAAAAGACACTTGATTTCTACATTAACGCATATTGCTATCTGTATATAATAATCTGTCAAGCATTGGTCCCTGGGCGATAATGCTGACCGTGAGATTTGCTGTCCGCGCGTTTTTTCCCGCTGCTTATTTCTTCTTCACTTCTCGTTGCCGAAATCCGACGACTCTTTCCGACTACGTCAGCTTTTTTCATTCAATCAAAAAACGAAAAACTAGTTTGTCTGTGTGTCTGTCTGTGTGTCTGTCTGTGTGTAAAGCCATTTCGATTGTCCAATCTGGCAGCTTAATCGCACTTGACGGAAGACCCTCACACACGCACGCGAAGCAAAATCTCACCGCGAAACGAACGAATGCGAGAGGAGAAATGTCAGATTTCGAGAGCTCGGGGTGTGTGTGAAGGTGATGCGAGAGGACCAGCAGGCAAGGCAATCGGTCAGTGTTGTGTTTGTGTGTGACTGCTGCGTGACTTGTCTGTTGGTTTTGCCTGCTGCACTTTTCTTGCCTGCACTAAAACCACCAGCAAAAAACTGACCTAATTTCCACGCATGGCTTCCGACCTGCTGTCGAGAGTGATTTTTTCACGCTGCTACTCCAACCTGTCTGATGGTCCGGTGGATGATCTGGTGCTCTGAATTACCGGTGCTTCAGGTGGTCTCGTTGAAATCTATCTTTTTTTGCGCGTCATGGGAAACCAATTGTCCAGCGATTCGGCACAGGCTTCAGGTGTGCGTTGGTTGATTGGTTGATTTGTCCACGATTTCAACCTAAGCGTTCGGTTAATGCTTGATTGATGTATTGAGTTGTTTTTTGAGGCGGAGATTTTCTTTCTGTTTCAATGTAATGGTGCTGTTTGACAAGTCTCACTGTTATTTTCAATATTTTACTCTTTGGCTGATGCATTTTTGTGTGATTTCAGATATTCGCTTGCAGCTGGATCGACAGCTGAGATGCCTGGACGAACGGCAGGAGCAACAAGTGAACATAGTAGCAGAACTGCAGGAGTTTTATCGCCGGCGCGCGGATGTGGAGATTGAGCACGCGAAAAGTCTCGACCGACTGGCGAAGAATTTGACGCAAAAGCAGAAGACGGAGAAGCAGAGGTACGAGCCGAGGATGCAAAAACCTCGAAAACAATGGCGTTTGTACAATATGTTGAAAGTGGTTGGTTGATTGGTTGATTGGTTGTTTGGTTGATTGGTTGATTGCTGATTCATCGATTGTTGTGTGGACTCATCAATTGATTGATCTCTTGAGACGTTGTCTATTTTTTCGCAGACGTGACCAATGGCCGTTGTGCTCTGTCTTTTCGCTCTACGAGACGCTGATTCACGTCACCAAGAAGCAGAGCCGGGATCATGCCGTGCTTGGGGAGCTCCTTCAGAACAATCTCGTCAATCGTCTCGTTCAGACTGGGGAAGATCTCACGAGGATCTATCGGAAGGTACGAATAATTCGGACGCACGTGGCGAAAACCTTGCGCTAACCGAGTTAAGCCATTACACTCGTTGCATGGTTGTTGTGCACAGCCGTCGAGTTGAAGTGCTCGATTCGGTCAGCGCAAGGTTTTTTCCCACGTGTGTAACATGTTTATTCAGCTGTGGGGTGATTCAAAATTGAGATAAGTTAAGGGTAGGCAATTCGAATATAAGTAATTCATTAATTGAACTCGAACTCAGTTTCCCAATTTAAATTCCCGAACGTGCTATAATTAATATCGGGTTATTTTATTTATTTTTTATATTTCTATTATTTTTATTTTATTTGAATTCGAAAAGTGTCCTTTGGATGTTTTTCATTTTTTAGTGTAAACTGTTACGTTATTTTTTGGATTTGAGCAAGGATCATTTGGTGGTGATTTATTAGCGCCCATCTGTTTGCACTTTGCAGTGTCGTGATATTGGCGTGGAAAGCCACGAGGAGCTCTTCAAGGTGCACAACGAGCTCCACACCGCCCTGAAAACGTACTTTCTCTGCCTGGGTGAGTTCCGTACGACCGAGACGAAGTTCCTCGCGTCCGACGAGCAGCGGAAGAAGATGCGTGACGCTCTACCGGAAGAGAAGCGTGCCCGCAACCGCAAGCTCAAAGTTTGGACAAAGGTACGTTCAGTTCAGTTCAGTTCGGGCTTGACCACTCGCGAATCGCATCAGTAGAACGATGATCAACTGTGTTTGGCCTGTTTGTAGGAATGCGCCAAGGTGAGGCTTGGACAAGACCCAACTGACCGCATCTCATTACGCTGCTCCATTTTTGTTGTATTTTTATGACAGATTACAGTTTTGATATTCGTTTTTGCAGAAAGAAGCGAAATACGGCGAGGCAAAATTAAAGCTCCTCAAAGCGAGAAATGAGTATCTGCTAAGGTGAGCACCAGCGGCCTCCGGCGACAGTTTTGACCGGTCTTATTGCGCCACCTCATTTAAAAACACGTAATCCGATTTTCGTAGCCTCAACTCTGCCAATGCTGCCTTACAAAAGTACTTTGCGGAAGATTTACCGGAACTGATGGATGTACGTTAACGTTTATGTATCTGTGGGTCTGCTTATCGGTCTGTCTGCTTTCCGTTTACCGCTTTGTCTGCATGACTATGTGTCAGTCTGTTTGCCTGTCTGCTGGTTTGTCCGTCTGTTTATCTGTCTGGTCCGTTTGTCCTCTCCTTTGGTCTGCGCGACTACATATGCATAGGCCTGATTGTCAGTCTGGATTTCCGTCTGCATGCCTCTTTGTTTGGTTGACTGTCTGTTCGCTTTTTTGTCTGCCTGTGTGGTTGCCTGGCTGTATGTGCTGCTTGGTTGACTGTCTGCTTTTCTCTTTTCGCTTGTCTGTCTGTCTGTCTGCCTGCTTGAGAACATGTTCAGTAGGTGCTGCTTATACATGCGTCGTCCTGGGTCTCTTTCCGTCTGTCTGTATGTGATTTGACACTGACAATACCATTCTTTTGTTCACAGTGCATGGACTTTGGTCTGCACCGAGCCGTGTCCAGTGCGATGAAGCTCCACCAAAACGCGTTCGAACAAGTGGAGCTCCGCAGTCGCCGGTACGAGCAGGAAGTGAAGCAGTGCATCGACAACTTTGACTCGCGTGCGGACAAGCAAAAGTTCATCGAAGCCCACCACACTGTGTTTATGTTGCCGCGCAAGTTCGACTTTCGCTCCCAGATCGGTGAAGACCTTCGCGAGGTGACCAACGACGCATCGGTGGAGGACGAACTGAAGCTGCGGTTCGCGCAGCTGGGCCAACGGCTGACCGCTCTCCGCACCAACAACGAGGAGATTTGGAAGACGCTCGATTCCGCGGAACGGACCCTCATCAAGATGATTGATACGGTGGATTGTGATGTGGAGGCGCTGTTCAACGCCAACGGTTCGGCCACTCTGGCCGAGGAGAAGCGCCGGACGGAGGCGCAGACCAACGGCACGCCCGCCCCGCCGACCACTCCGATTGCCAAAGTTCCTGAAACCGCTGTGATAAAGAAGAAGGCCGACAAGGCTGAGACAGAGCAGTTCTATTTGACGGTTAGTGATCCGGTCATTTTCGTTGTGGGTTCGTTTTCTTGTTTGATTGTGGTTAGAAATGGCATATCACGGTCGATTTCGCTTTTCATTTCAAAAGTTCAAATCGTTTGTTTGCATGTGGTCAGATCTATTTTTCGTTTGTGGAATTGCGTGTGGGTGTGTGGTAATTTGTTTGAGCGATTTCCCCAAAGTGCTTCTTGGTTCGCAACGCACCTGAACCATTGTCTGTCTCTGCGCGTGGGCTCGTCTGAACGTCTATCGGTACCGTTTCTTGTCACCACTGTGGATGCCTGTCGGGGCTTCACCTTTCTCTTCTGACCATCACTCCGTGATCATCTGTTATTCCACCGGTGTATGGACTGACTTTCTGTCGTTTTGTTTTTCAATCTTCAACGTCTATCGTTTTTACTGCCGTATTTTTCAATTGCTTTTCCAGACAATCAATTTTAACCGCCTAAAATGTCTCGTCTTTTACAGAAATTTCAAGAATACACCCTCAACAGCAATCTCATGACACGCCTGCAAGCCAAGCAGAAGCTCCTGCAGAACGCCCTTGGACCGGACAACCTCAACGGTGGTCGCACCGGCGCAGGACTGGTCATACGTCACTCCACACTCCCGCCGAAACCGCGCCGACGTCGCATCGCTCAGATGGGATCGGCCAGTCAGCGGCCGAAACTGTTCGGCGGCAGCCTGGAGGAGTACCTGGAAGCGACTGGGCAGGAGATTCCGCTGATTTTGACCAGCTGCATCCGCGTGATCCGGCTGTATGGGCTGCACCATCAAGGCATCTTCCGGATTTCGGGGTCGCAGATTGAGATCAACAACTTCCGAGACGCCTTCGAGCGGGGCGAGGATCCGCTGGCGGATGTCTGTGACGGCAGCGATATGAACAACATTGCCGGAGTCTTCAAGCTGTACCTGCGCGATCTGCGGGAGGCGCTCTTCCCGTTGTACATGTTCGACCAGCTCATGGAGATCAGCAGTACGTACTGACTCGGCTCATTTGCCGCGAAAGTGATCCGACAGCTGTGATCATCAAATGTCTTTTGTTTCCAGAGGTGGACGCGAAGGATGAATTTGTGAAGCAAATTAAGGAGCTTCTCATGAGTCTTCCCCGTCCCGTTTTCGTAGTGCTACGATACCTCATCGCCTTTCTCAACCAGTAAGTTTTACCAGGATAACAGTCGCTCGGCGGCGGTAGTTTAGACGGATGAAATCAAATGAATAACTCAAGTCTACTCACAGAATTCAGAGTTCAGACACGACAGACGGGTGGAATGAGAGCCGAATATGCCATGTAGGAGATTACCACTTCTTTTGACGTAACTGTATTTGCTTCCAGTCTGTCCGAGTTCAGCGACGAGAACATGATGGACCGCTTCAACCTGGCCATCTGCTTCGGTCCCACTCTCCTTCCGATCCCCGAGTCGCGGGATCAAGTGCAGTATCAACAACGCGTCAACGTCCTCATCAAGAACATCTTTTTGTACCAGGAGGATATTTTCCCGGCTAATTTCGGAACCGTCTATGAGAAGTACGACCTTGATGTCGGCATCGATGCGACTATAAACGAAGGCCCTGGTAGTGCGGAAAATCTGTCGGACGAAGAGGGCGAACCGCTCACGCTTAGTGAAGAAGGTATGTGCCATGTCGTTTGTCTCTTTATCTGCCTGCCCATCTGTCTGTATCTGTCTGTCCGCCTCTTTGCCTTTCTGCCTAGATCTCTGTCTATCTGTCTGTCTAACGCCTGTCCACCTTTTTTCCCCTGACTCTTTGTCTGCTTGTCTGCCTCTCTGCCTGCCTGTTTGTCTGTCTGTCTATTTGTCTGTCTGTCTGTCTGTCTGTCTGTCTGTCTGTCTGCCTGCCTGTCTGTCTGTCTGTCTGTCTGTTTATGTGTTGCTCTGTTTATTTTTCACTTTCCTTTTTTACTTCTCTGCCTGCCGATGTTCCTACCTAGTCCGGCTTTTTGAGTACCTGGCGGCCTGTTTAACTGAAGCAGCAAATGAAATAACCGTGACTTGTTTACTTTCAGACACGGAACATTACGAAGCTACGGCCGTCTACGCTTTCAAAGCCCGAAATGACGCCGAACTGACCATGCAGAAGGGCGACTCACTGCTCCTCCTGGTTCAGATGAATCCGGAATGGTGGAAGGCCCGCTTGATGAACGGTAGCGGCAATGAAGGCCTGGTCCCCGACAAATACGTCGAAATCAAGCGACGGTCAGTACGTAGCTAGACTACCTTGTCTCGATCCCGACATCACCGAGTTTAGTGGCTCTTACCTTGAAGTTGTCTTCTCTATCCGCAATTCAGGATTTCGAGTAATGGCCTACGAAACGGGACTCACGATGCAAACGGGAACGGTCTTCAGACATCCATTAGTGAGTCCTTGGGCAGTGGCAGTGGCAGCAGCAGCACCGCCACATCCGGCGAGGAGAGCGTCGCGCCCTCCAACGTGGCGTCCACACTGAACCTCTCAATTCGCGCCAGCCCGGTGACAACGGTCACCGATGCCTATACCACCGCCACGGACAGCTCGAAATCCGACGAAGATGGGGACTACCAGTCGCCGTGGAAGTTTCCCGCAGAACAGTTGGTCATCACGGAGAAGACCCCGCGGGAAGAGCTGGAAGAACGCCGTAGGAAAGGCGTCGAGTCCGCCACTGCTTCCTACCCAATCCAGACTACGCCAGTGCCGCCGACCTCTACGTCGTCGTCGAGTCCGTCACCGAAACTGCTGACGAATTCGTTCAGCAAGGAAACAGTGCCTCGGTATTACTTCGGCAGTGCCTCTCCGTCGCCGGTGCAGGGGAGCGTGCGTAGTGCCTTCCCGCAGTTTCAGTCAATGCGACGGTCGAACCATCCCGAGACGATTTCTAGGCACCCGGAACAGGCTAGTCGGTTAGTACTCGCAAGGAATTTTAAGAGAAACCAACCGGTTACCAAAACAATTTTGTGACACCCTCAAATAAATTTAATTAAATCAGTCGAAAAAAGTTCCAGTTTCAAATTTATCATAAATTTTTCATCAGTTTTCAGAAAACCTTCATATATACTTTTGTATCGAAAAACGTTTGCTAGCGACTAGTAGTTTTTTTAGACGTCGTCTAGCTCGTTCTGCTTCTATCTTGTGAGACCGTCTTACCAGTGCGACTGCTGTTTCAGGTCGTTGTCTTCCAACTCGGTGAACAAGGACGGTCATACCGACACCCCGGATCTCGTGCTGAATTTACCGTTGAAATCCGACAGCCCGTCCTACCGCAACGGCGGCACCTCTGAAGACGGTCGCTCTACCGTCTCCGACCAAAGCCCGGAAGGCACCGTCGCGGAGCAGTTTGCCCGTTCCAACCAGGGTACGATGAAGAAGGGCGACGTCCGCAGCACTCCGCAGAAGTCTGAGGGGCAGCGCGTGGCAGCTCCCGCCAGTCCGTCGCTCAACAACTTCTCCCTCGGTCCGTACAAGGAGCAGAGCAGCAAAGTCCTCCTCCCGAAGTACGATGTCTCGCCCTACCACCAACACCACTCGCACCACTCTGACCCGTCCGCGTCGATTGACGAGCTCCTGGAGAGTCTGAAAGCGGTCGCCTCGCCCAGTCTGACCGGCGGCGGGATCAACGGTGCTCTCCATGCCGGGTCGGAGAGTCCGCGACCGGTGGTCGCTCCGAAGCCGCAGTTGAAGAGCAAACCGACCCCGACCAGAAAACCGCTGGTCGTGGTGACGTCGGGGAAGAACTCGAGCGATGTTCTGCGGACCGTCCGGGATGCCAGCTCGAAGCCGACCAGTTGCTGATGGATGAGTGATGATGATGATGATGACCGACTCGCTTCCGCAAAGCTCGCTGTGCCTTTTTTATGTGACACGGCGCGCGCTTTTCTCGTGGTTTTTTATATCGCCGTTTGCAGTATTTTTTTTCTCGCCGCAAGATGTGCTTTTGCAGTTTTTGACGCAGGCATACGGACAAATTAACGTATTGGGCACTCTCTCTTGATTGATTGATTGCTGGGTTGGTGCTGTAGTAGATTCCTGCACGATATGATGCCAAAGGGTGGAGGAGTATGTGTACTCGAGGGTTGTGCTTGTATATGTTTGAAATTTTACGACGTATTCCTTTGGATTACTGATCCGATGTTTTTGTCAAATGTTTTTTGTCGCGAGATTTCTTTGTCTAATGTTTGCAACTTTCAGTAATAAATTTTGCCGTTCGAATCCTCATTTTTTGTCGTTTTCGTTCTCCACAATCTTGAGCGTCGGTGTTCCAATGGCAACAAATCACAAACATACAAAAACAGACATCAATGTATTCATACCCGGGCAGACAGACATGGACAAACAATGACAGGCATATAGATACTGGGCAAGAATATGATCAGACAGGCTAGCAGAAAGGCAACTATGTACAAGCAGACATCGAAAAGACCTCAGCCAGGCAGGCAGATAAACACACAGACAGTCAGCTAGCCACATTTACACAAACAGACAGACAGACAGACAGACAGACAGGCAGACAGACAGACAGACAGACAGACAGACAGACAGACATATAAACAGACAAGTTTAGAGAAGGCAACAGGCAGAAAGGCATACCCCAAAAAAGACTAGAGCAGAAACAGACATAATGACTGGTTAAAAAAGGACGTATAGCTTTACAACTGAAGCTCAGTTTCGGTTTACCTCAACGGTCATTCTGCTCGCCACACCTCTTCATGGTCAGCGCCTTCAAATGTTTCGTAATATTAAATCATGTCACGCCGGACGCCGCTCCTTAAACCCCTTACTGCAGGCCCACCATCTGTCGACATTCCGTTGAAAACTCTAAGCCAACCATTTTAATATAGGGTAATTCGTAGGTATGATTCTTACAGTTTGGCGCTCTCTTCGACAGACACAAGCTATCATTTTACGGTAGTCATTCATAGTTGATATAGCCGCGCGTGCCTGTCTACCGCAGCACCTGGTGTTTTGACTGCAAATTTTTCTCCACCACCACGCTACTCTAAACTCTCTCTCTCTCTTCCCCGCAGCCGCTCTCGTCTCCCACATCTGCATGTCTGCCCGTCTGGTCATACCTTTCCGAACAATGACACACAAATTTAATCCCACCCCTCATCCCCCTCAACACAACTCATTTATCGATTGAACTCGCGCCACACGCGCCGTCGTCATTTTTCGTCTGAGGCGCGTGGCGACCGACCTTCACAATATTGACCGTTGTGCGCAATAGCGAAGCCCGCCTCCTCGCCCATACATCACATATATCATTGAAAAAGCTCACAGTCGCGGGTATCGAAGCGACCAATGACTCATCGCCGCGGCCGCGACCAATCGAATCGTCGTCAAGCAGATGGCTCGAAAACGTATTGCGCACGTAGCGCGAGTTTTTGAGCGCGAGCCCCCCATTTTAATTGATCGAATATCGATCTCTTTTTCCCGTCCTACATACGTAGCAGCAGCCACTGCATGACTGCCTGTATGCCCCCATCCATCCCCCCTCTGCAACCCACAACAACCCTCTTTCCTGTTAGTTTATCCTGTGGGAAGAAGATATTTCGGGATCCTTGTCTCTCTCTCTCTCTCTCTCACTCCTCACATCCAGCATGGAAGTTGAGGTTCCAAGGGTAAGTCGCCCGTCCGCCCGTCCGTCCGTCCCCGCTGTCTGCATGGACGTTTACAGTTTATTTATCCAGGGTCCTTTTTATTAAGTGTGGTTGTGGGTCCTCTATATTTTTTTGTTTATAGCTTCCCGAGGACATCGATAGAGTCGGGAGCGGGAAAGTGGAATTATTACTCCCGCCACCGTCGTCGGAACGGTCGGACTGGGCCTGCCCCTTCTCCCCGGCCTCGCTCGGGCCGGACTGCTGGATGTGGAACAGCCTCCAGTCGGCACATCCGGAGAAACTGATCCTGGTGGACGACGCGACGGTTGTCTTCCACCCGGTCTGGAGTAATTCTACGGCTGGAGTGCGCGGTACGCGACTCCTCAACGGCGGCATGTACTACTGGGAGATTGCGTTTGGGTCGCGAGTCTTCGGAAGGTAAGAGACGGCACTTTGTCCCGATGCTGCTTTACCGGGTGAATTTTCGGATCATGCTTTTCGAAAGGTCACAATAATTCCCTCCAAAAAACGGAGCGACAGATAAATTTATTTTTAAATTAATTTTAATTTTTTAATTTTAATTAATTTTAAATTTTAATTATTATTTTTAATTATTATTTTTAATTATTTTTTATTTTTTATTTTAATTTTAATTTTAAATTTTAAAATTTTAATTAATTTTAAATCTTTTTACGGAATTAAGGAATTCTTGAGCTTCAACGATTTTCGTTAGAGGTTGTAAGAAATCGTGCATTCCTCCCTTGGGAGGACTGCAGTAAATGGCATGACGATCTCGTACTGAAACTTTTTACTTACACAAAAACAATTTCTGACCGATTTCTATAAAAAATTACAGCGAGAAAGAATTAGCTCTCACGAGTTGAATTTATCGAATTATATCGAATTGTATACTTTTACTCAAAAGCGAATACCTCTACCTCTAATAGATGAAGAACAGTGCCAGGTTTAAAGCCACTTTCTATGGGCATCTTCTTAATTTGAGTGACAGTTTGAATTGGCTATCGCTTTTCTCTGATGATGTGTGATTCGTTTCTTGATCGAATTCGATCGTTAAAAAGACCTTTCTAATTACAAACTACAGCATAAAGATATACTGTCTACTGATTAATGTATCTCATGAATTTTACGTGAGGAATCCGCAGCCCGAATTTTAATACGAATGGTCGAGCATTCCAGGAGAATTGTTCCAAGCCAGTTCTCTACCTATGCATCAGGAGTTTGACGTCACAATCTTTTCTTTCTGAGGGAGTTTGAGTAGTTTTGTTAAAAACATTAGCACAAGAGTCACAATAAATATTTTGTTGCATTTTACATCAAGAGATTTCCAGTACTTCATGCCAGTTTTCTATCAGAAGATTAAAGATTCTACCAGAAGACTTCATGTCGAAGAAGCACGTGTGCTCAAGGGTTTCCTGTCTTTTTTTCCAGCGCCATGATGGTCGGCGTGTCCACCCCCGCCGGTCGGCTGGAGAGCCGGGACTTTGAGCCCATCATCGGGGAGGACGAGCACAGCTGGGGCCTCTCCCACACCGGGCACATCTTCCACAACGGCAAGAAGCATCTCTACTGCCCGCCCTTCCAGGAGAACGTCCCCACCGTAGTCGGGGTACTCTTCGACGGACGGACCGACGGACGGACCGGCGGTGGCGACGGAAGGACACGCGACGGCGGCGACGGACGGACCGGCGGCGGCGGTGGCACCCTGACATTCTTCAAGGACGGCGTGTGCCTCGGACTGGCCTTCAGTGACATCAACCCGGGACGGAGGGAGCTCTACCCGATGGTCAGCTCGACGGCGGCCAAGACCTCGATGCGGGTGCAGAATATGCGGAGAGGCCATCACAACCTTCGAGACCGCTGTCGCGACGTGATTCTGCGGAGTATTTGCAGGCCCGCGGACGCGGAAGAGGTGTTGAAGCGATTGCCGCTTTCCTTACGGCGGTATGTCTCCCAGCAGGCTTGGAAGATCGGTCGGCATAAGCGTTGTGAACGGGACAAATTTTCCGCTTAATTGTTTGCCCTTCTTCTTGTAACATTCCATGGAGTAACAGTAAAGTTTCACTGTAAATGTTGCTGGATGATCTCGTTACGGTTTTTGCCTAAACTTTTAGCGATTGTTTCTTCAGGCTATATTAGGTGTCTATGTTTTTTAAGTGATGTGATGTGATGTGATGTGTTTTTGTGTAGAAGTATTCATTTTTGTTGCATTGTATTATTAGCCCCAAAATTGGATGAGTTTTTCTAGTCAAGAAAACTGTACATAGCTGGACGCTTGGGAGTGGCTGATATTTGTAGTGGCTGATTTATGTATAAAGTGTCTGCCTGAATAAAAAATGGTGTTTCAGCAACTTTGTAAAAACGGATTGTTCCTGGGGACAAAATTAATTTGGATGTTTGTTCAATGACAAAAATGAAAGATTTTGTCAGAAAATAAAGGGTTGTCGTTGAAATGATTGAGAATGCGCAGTAATTAAACAGCATCGACGTGAAGTCGCTATTAAACTCGAAATGATAAGTTTTGATGAAAACCGGTTGAGTTACTTATAAATTAATCGTTCCTTGAAACGTTTGGCTTCGATCTGTACCCACTTTGCAAATGCTGCCCGAAATGCCGGAAAAATTTATTTGATGCTTTTACACATTTCAATTTGAAGTAAAGGGAATGGCCTGTAATCAATAAAATGTCGCAATCAAAGCGATTATCGCAAGGTTTCCGCCGCATTTCTTTGCCCAGTTACAAGTTATGATAAATATCATTCCGCGTCTGGCAAATATGTTTGGTTTATCAATGTATTTTCACGAAGGCGCTGCTTAATTATGGATTTGTTCCTCCCATATGCAAATTAGCGGGAGCAGACATTGCACCTCCACCGTTGAACTTTTGACCGCTCCTCCCAGACAGAAAGAGCCAACGAACAAATAGTGCCACCATTGTTACATCAGATACTAACTAAACTAAACTCTCTCCCTCTCTCCGTCGCCGAAAATAAAATCTGGAAGATTGACCAGCTTGCACTTAAAATCCTCGCGCAAAACCAAAGCTGACTGCTGTCGGCCTGTCTGTCTGTCTGTCTGTCTGTCTGTCTGTCTGTCTGTTTGTCTGTCTGTCTATGTGTCATACCCTCCAAAATACGATTTCAAACCCGAACCATCTGCTCGTTTTTATGACACACACACAGACACACAGAGACACACAGGGACAAAATTCACACTGCCGCGCTTCACAAATTTTTCAACCGCCGCTGGTCGTCGCCGTCGCCGCCGCCGCCGCTCGCCGCAAAAGCCTTAGTAATTTCACCACGCTCAATGTAGCGTGTGTGTCTGAGAGTTTGCTACTATACTTCATCCTCGCCAGGGATCAAATTTGGCCCTGTTCCCCCCCCCTTATGATGCATGCAGATGCGCAGCTCCATTCTTTCTCCCTCCCTGAAGCGAAGTTTGAGAGGCCATGCAAGCACACACACATACATCGCCATCTGTTTATTTTTCCAACGTCCGAAATATATCAAAATGATATCGACAACTATAAAAATGCACACAGGGAGCGCGAACGAGGGAGAGGAATCTGTCCATTCGTTAAAAGACGCAACAGACAAAAATACTGTAACGCAGAAGAGAATGAGAGAATGAGAGAACGAGAGAGAGAGGGAAAAAATAGAGACTGAAAATAAAACGATTCGTGGATGAAAAATAGTTTAAAAAAATCAGGCACTCATTTTTCGATGAGGAATTATTTTTGCGACTGAATTAAAAAGTCGGCTTGACCACTGGTTAAAAAATTTTGCCGGCACACCGACAGGTGGCGCCACAGACGGAAGCCCAACGGGACCTTGAGCAAATGTTGAATCTGCGGGCAATGTCCGCGCAGTTGGAGTAGACATCGGTGTAGGGACAGCTGCTGTTGCCTGTGAGAAGGCATGAAAAATAGCAGTGCGCAGGATGGACGTATATATTGCGCAGCGAACAGAATTTAACCAGACAAACAGTCCGTCTGATCAAGAGTGGAAGATATAAACTTACGGCAGAGGTTGTTTTCGCATTTTCCGGGACACGCGCTGCAGGGTGTGGAACTCTTATACGGATACCGTTCCTCTCCGGCCAGATTACCTCTGTTATTCATGAGAAAGACGGACGAGTTTGAGACAGAAATTTGTAGCTTCCCTTCCACAGGTCTAACAGGTGTGGGGGGGGGGGTAAAACTTACGAGGGACAGTAGTGGCAGACGTAATGCTGCCAGTAGCCGCAGTTTTTGTACGCACATCCGACTTGAAACGTCGTGGCCCATACCATCTTCCAATGAGCGGGCACAACAAATGAAAATGATCAATCAATCAACCACAAGTCTTTCCCTGCGGAG
>LRSR01012029.1:0-10391 GCA_001579985.1 Hypsibius dujardini
AAGCCTCTATCTATTACCAATAAAACTAGTTGTTATTTTTCTCTTTTAGCTTGTCCGGCATCAGCCAGTTCAAAGAGAAATTTACTCCGAGGTTATCGCAGCGGAATTACATTAATCTCTCGGGTATGCCAATTCTGGAACTAGATGGTCCCATTCGAATCGGCGCGTCAGTCCGAATCGTAATCAGAGCGTACGACGGGAACAGCGAAAGCGTAATTGGCTCTTACAGCTATGATTTCTCCGTACCAAGGGTTGCGCCCGGCTCAGCGGGCCACACCGTCAACGTCCGTTTGACGAGCAACACTGTCCCTGCGCATTCTTCGTCCAGCGTTATACGCTTTGACATCACGACTTATGCTAATTGATACGAGCGCATTTCTCCCTCCAACTCTTCTTTATACTTTTAATCATTTTTGGTTCAGCTCGGCTAAATTCATGGTTCCTGAACGACTATTCGTCGAAGCCATCAATGGAGCGTGCGCCTTCTGGAATCCTTTGCCGAAAAGTGTTGTTGTCCCCCCCCCCTCCGCTTTGATCACATATCCAAAAGTAGGGAATAAAAGCTGCGATCCCATGGGGATGTGATGATTATGAATGCAAATCGAGTTTGAAATAAATTTAAATCAACCGGTACAAGTTTATTTAAATACAAGAATTATTTCATTAAAAAGAAGCCGCCGACCGAAATTTCGCTGATGTGTGGCCCTGAATCTACTCTCACTGGCGGCAATGAGAGAGACTGTTTGATATGATATGGGGCTTCCGTGATCAACAGAAAAGAATATTGAACTTGAAGCAGAAGGATGTACGAGTTTAGTCCGCAGTTGGATGGGTCAGACAATCAGCCAAGGGATGAAGGTATTACTGGGGAATGAGAAACGAAAGCGCCGACCCTCCAAAATACAGTTATAAGAATTCCGCTAATGAAACAAATTTTAAGTATCATTATTAATATTACGCAAATTTAGAAAAAAAACGTACAGGAAGCGATGGAGCGAGCCGGAAAATTAGATTTGGCTAAAGTTTACCGAGGCTCCACAAAACAAAAATAGAGGCATAACCGCTTGTAAACATCACTTTCACGCAAATGCCAATCACTTATTCACCTTGTTAACCAATTCCAAAGATTTCGTCAGGAAGAGAAATTAATTTGCTATTTCAAAGTAAAACTTAAAAACACCATGAAAACTAAGAAATCAAAATGCAGGAACTATCTGGGAATCTCATTGTAAAGAGAAAAATAGGATCAATCCTATTCGACTGGATACAGACAAACAGACAGAACAGACAGAACAGACAGACAGGCGGTTTCATCAGCAGAATACAATCGGATTACAATAGAAGCGCCTTTACAAATAAACGTTTATGCTTGGTAATTCTAACGCTTTTCGACCGAGCGTTTATACTTCTCTTATTATTACACTTTACAGTCCAAGCAGGTTATAATCCAGGCAATCTGTAGAGTTATAGACCAGCCTTTAGCGAGTAGCAGGAATAACGGATAGGATAATATGACAGCGGCTATTGAAACCCATAATTAAAATAATCACTTCCGCAACTTTCTTCAAGATTTCAGCCAAAGGTGGTTTATAAAGATTGAGATGGTCAAAATGCTTGAACGAGTGGGCTAGAGGTCGGCCTTTCAAAAGTCGAGACACATAGGAAGGACACTATACCTCTTCAACTTTTATTTGTTTTCAGAAGTGAAAACCTACTCTACCCCCGAAAAAAGTCGCCACACCCCTGGTCTGCACTACAGTAGTTGGAAAGGGAAAACTCTTCTCCTTGGAAGATGTGAAGGAAGAAGAGTTAACTGTAGTGTCAAGAATACTTATTGATTGCTTGATTGATTGCAAAATGCTATTATATTGCTTGATTGTTGATTGATTGATGTTTGCTTCTTTGTTTCATTGGGCATTGATTGTTTGACAAAACAATGTTTACCGACAGCATTGCTTGTCTGTTGATTGACTGATTTTTGCTTCATTTGTATTAATGCTAGCGATTAAGGCTGACTTGCCGTATAAAAACCCCAAAAGCGAGGCTCGGTCGATTAGTGCTATCGTTTCGTTTGTCTCACAAGAGATTTATTTCACATATTATAAAGAAGCTAGTATGAATGAGTAATATTATGATAATTTCAAAAATCACAAAAAACGAAGTGACTTTCTAACGTTCTAATCAAGCGAAGGTGAAGGTGTTAATAGTTCGATCAAACAATCACTTGCTGCGTCAAGCAGTGGGGCAAATATCATTCAATCAATAATCAAGCGACCGTTGAGGAAATAATTGTTTGATCAAACAATCAATGCCCAATGTCAAAGTGAAGCAAACATCAACCAATGAACAATCAAGCAGTGTGAACGCAATTTGCAGTCAATCAAGCAATCAATTATTAAGTCACACTAGTAAATCCAAAGCAGCAATTCCTTTGCAGCAAACTTTGGGATTTTGCCAAAAAAAAGTTCGCTGGCTTTTACCGGCGAATTACATTTTTATATTCACTACTAAAATAGTTCTAAATTAAAAAAATATTTTAAGATGAATCTGCGATCGGCACTTGAAAATCGTCCCAACTAAGGAAAGCAAAACAAATTGCTTCCTAAAACATTTTTTTTAGCGGCAATCAATCAATCAACAGGGCTGCAGTGTAATCAAGCAATCAAGTGACTGCGACGTGTACGATTGATTGCAAACTTGCTCGCGCTGTGGTGATTACATCATCTATCAATCAATGCATCAGTTTGCAGCGGTGACCGGTTTAGTTGCAAAATGTCGTACAGAGAAAAGTTAAATCGATGTTACCGGCCACTGTCCAGAAACGAGGACGCGTTTTCACGCTTAAGACGTAGTAGACCTGGTTAGTTTGCCGTCCTTTTTTCTAGAAATTTAAGTTAATAAAATAAAAGCAGCGGCAAGGCGAATCCACCTGGACGGATCACCATCACACGGCACCGTCAAACTGAACGCCGCAACATCCCGCGAAGAATCTCTAAACACCGGCAAATCTACCCAACTTCTCCCTGCCTTTTGTTTGTTGAGGTCGTCCTGCATGCACAGAAAAACTGTTTACAAACTAACGTAAGCTAATTAATTTTTAAGATAAACTGATTCTACAAGGACTCACCTTACTGCTGGCTACCCAGCCAACATAGCAAGTCGGCGCCAGGGCGCTGGTCGGGCTATCGTACAGGCATTCTGTCAGGGCGCTCCCATCGAACACGGCTCCTTCCAGATGAATTCCAGTCAACGACACAGCATACGACACATTCTTCAGCCTCTCCAACGACCACTCATTCCGCAACTCCAACTGCTCAATGGGCACTTTGGACTCCCTAAAGCCACACAAAAATATGGCACACACGCTGAACTGACACGTATACTCGTTGCTACGTGTATTTCACTTAGATCATCCTTTACGGAACTTGGAAAAAAAATAAAAAAAATTTAAATTACATTTTTTTTTTAAATACTCGTTCTTATAATTCAGGTAGATCATTGTTTAGGGAATTTACATAAGAATATTTATAGAATGCAATTTTTCCCGCGGTCCGTCGGGGTACCTTGCAGCCAGATGACGCAGAGCTCCCATCAGGAGTTCCGGGTGAAAGAGTTCCCTAACGTCGAACGACGACGCTCTGGAAGATGTCCTTGCGCCATCCACGTTTTTTCGGCATGACTGTAAAAGACTGCCAAGGGTCTGGAGGTAGAATAACGGGTCGGTGGTCGGACCGTTCCAGACATTCAACCACGATTCAGGGGTCTGTAAAGAAAGTACGCAAATACGAGAGGATAAACTCGCATCTTTGATTTCCTAAAGCGGTTGACTGACAAAATCATCGCACTCAGCGATGTCCAGAGCCGGATTGAAAACTTCTGCAATTTAGTTTTTAAATTTCTAAAAAATTTCTTATAAGAAATTTCTTCTCCAAGAACCTTTTTTTTCACGAAATTGCAAAAGTCAAGAAAGTTTTGGAATATTCCGTTTTGCTTGATCCTTCACTGAAAAAAATAACGATTTTTCGAAGTGCGCTAAATTTTCTCTCGTCGAACTCGCTAAAGGGAGAGCAACGTGAATAAAAAACAAAAACGGATTTTTTTTTTTGCGAAAATTTTTTTTTTACCGGTCTTCGTAATTTTCTAAAACTTTTCAGGAAAAAAATCCAGACGTTTCTCGTGGGAGGTTTTTTAAATAGCTGTCTCAGTTTTCTTATTGGAGAAGTTAGACCGATATAAACTCATCATTGCTACCTCATGTGCGAATACGGATCTTCCAGATTCCAGAAGCTTTCCAGTTAGTGTGTCCCACGATTTGTGCTCGGCGAGGGAAGTCAATTCGCTGTCGATAAACCAAATCAGATCGGTCGCAAAAGCAACTTCCTGTCGGAAGAATGACTCCAGAGGGCCTTGAGTAGATGAAGAAGTTTCCGGAATGCTTTTATCCACTTTCTTCATATACCAACAAAAAAATGAAAACAAATATCAAAGAACCGAATTTAAAAGACAAAGTTTTTTGTTTGCAACTACCGGTACGACTCCGTGTGACTCCGCCCCCTCGTTCCTTTTGGCCTTTCGCCCCTGTTGTGTCCGGCTCATCGGGTTAATCACTTTACCTTTTTCAAAGCGGCCGAGGCTTCCTTCAGTCGCTCAACGCTCTCCATCCAACTCGTGACCACATCGTCGCTCTCAAGCAGACTGACCCGTTGCAGCGCGGACAGATCATGAAAGACCCTGACGCTCTCACTGCGTTGATGCGACCCGTCGATGTTCGCCGGGAGACCCAGCATGTCCGGCTGGTCCGTTTCCGGCAGCGCCGCCACCGAGTCCGAGAACTCCGCCGCGGACTTCAAAGCCGGCGGAGCCTTGCCAAAAATGTAATTCCCATTTTCAGCGTCTTCTTTCGCGGTGAAAAATGACTTGACGTAAGACGCCAAAATGCGGACGTCGGATGGGGTGTCAACTCGGCCACCGTAGACGACGTCTTCCAGCAGGCCACGGATGTACTCTTCCAACGCTCCGGAGGAGGCCTTGCCGTATTGGCCGATGTACCGCATGGCAGCTCGCAGGTCCGCCGTGTTGAATTCGTAGAATTTCGTCCAACCGCGTGGGACGTAGTTGCGACGCTCCTGAAGGACAGCGTGGAACCACAGGAGCGTGAGCAGGGTCCGCTGGACGCTGGGCGCCGAACCGACGTGCAGCTTCATCTGGTCGGTGGACTCTTTCATGGTGCGCTGGATGTTCTGCTTCACTCCCGGAGGAGCTAACAAAGATAAGACAGACAGTGTGAAATCACTGATTGACACTTTTGAAATTATCTTTCTAATTTAAAAAGAGGCTACAGATATTTTACCCCTCCCTGCATATTTCATTACGGGTCCAATAGCGCCCCTGCTATTTCACCCTTTCCATGTTATCCGTCCGTCCGTTTTCCATCCGTCCGCCTGTTCGTCCGTCTATCGATCCGTTGTCCGTCCATCCGTACGGATGCACAGACAGACGGACGAACCACGGTCGGACAACGAACGAACGGATGGACGGACGGACGGACGGTCGGTCGGACAACGGACAGACGGATGGTCGGTCGGACAACCGACGGACGGATGGTCGGTCGGACAACCGACGGACGGATGGTCGGTCGGACAACCGACGGACGAACGGACGGACGGTCGGTCGGACAACGGACGGACGGACGGACGGACGGACGGACGGACGGACGGACGGACGGACGGACTGCATGGAAGGGGTGAAATAGCAAGGGCGCTATTTGAGACCCTGGTGATATATACAGGGAGGGGTAAGATAGCCGGGGTTCTATTGAGTCCCAAAAGGGGAAGGTAAAATAGTCACTCTGTTAAAAATAACTAAAAAGGACGAAATAAACCGCCGCAGCATTTAATTTCATCGTTTATTAGTGACAGACCTTTTTTAGTTTTATTATTGGCAATTTTTAGAATTTAACAGCAAGGCCGCGTTCAATATTTACTGCGCATGGTGCTTTGAATTCTGCGAACAGCTCTTTTTGGACAGACAAATCTTGAAAAGGTTTTCAGCTCATAAATCAGCCGTTCAGATTTGTTGTTAATGTAGAAGTGCAGTGGTTCTCTCTTGCACACGTATTAAAATGACACGCCATCGCAATATTATGAAATTAAGAACAGACATGAGGAATTTTGCTTAGACGCAAACGATCGATTGCTTTCCGGGTGTGTTTCCACGTTATCTCACAAATCAGTGGAGATTTGAAAAATTACAACAAAAAAGTCAGCAAAAAGCAGGACGAAAACAATATTTTGAAGGACATTTTTACCTTCATAGACGATTTTCAGGGCAGTCTCCAGCAGGAGGACCGGAACTGCATCGGCCGACTCCGTCGTGAGCCACAATCGAAACGTCGGTGGGGCTTTCACTTCCTTGATTTCTTTGAGGGCTCGTTGGAAAAAGGCCGGAACTAAATGTAGATTGCTGAGGCAGAGCCAAGAACCAGTTTGCGCCGCTTGCTGGATGGATTGTACAGCCTTGTCCACTTCGTTCAGACCCATTGCGATCTACATAAATAAGTGCGATTTTTTTAATAGAATCAATTGTATTCTGTACCCGGCTTCGACCACTGAAATAAAACTGAAAACGAAACTGAGCTGCCTCAGCGAAAGAGAATTTTTTATGGTAAAATTCCCTGAAGTTAATTTCCTTCTCATAGTTTGCGCCGGTTAATTATTTTAGTGCAATAATCAGCAGTAACTGAAAATACGAAAAATTACATAAATATTTATCAATACTTTCATGTTTGTTAGTTTCCAATGTGCGATCTGGCCCCGCTGACGTCACAATTAGAGCCGTAATTGGCCAGTTTGTATATATTTCGTCAACGCGAACTTTTTATGTATATTGTGTAATGAACTTTACGTGATAGATATCGCCTAACGAAGTTTGCTTGCTTGTCGCCTAACGAAGTTTGCTTGTATATCGCCTAACGAAGTTTGCTTGCTTGTCGCCTAACGAAGTTTGCTTGTGTATCGCCTAACGAAGTTTGCTTGTCTATCGCCTAACGAAGTTTGGTTGCTTGTCGCCTAACGAAGTTTGCTTGCTTGTCGCCTAACGAAGTTTGCTTGTATATCGCCTAACGAAGTTTGCTTGTGTAATTTCGGATCAATTTTAACATATTTAACGCACCTGCAGCACAGACACTTTGGCAAACTTCCCCAGCTCCTGTAACTCCAATGTGGGATCCGCCCCCGCTGACGTCACAATTAGAATAGGAATTTCCGCTGAACTATCCTCCCAGGCAGCTTTCAGTGAAGTATCAGTCGACAAATCGGCCAGTTTTAGACTCTTCGCCACAAAAACCGCCAGACCACTCATCAACCGATCCGGACGGAAAGCCTTGATCACCAACACCTGCTGAAAGGGTGTGACCTTCACCGTAACAGGGAAGACCGTTTCGCATTGTGGATGAGTGAGAAAAGCCTTCCAAACTGATTGATCTTCCAGTTGAAGGAGATTCAGCATGTCTGGAATGATGGAAGATAAGGCGGAGATGTTGGAATGCAGAGTTGGATTGATCCATTTTGGGATGGTGAGTGATGGCGCTCGAGTGAGGCTTGAGGAAAGCGTGGCGGAGGACACGAGAAAGTTCCATTCGAGATCTTTAATGAGTTCCGGGCGGACGAACTTGATGAGCTGTAGGAGGCAAGTCAGGCGGTCGCGTTTGAAGATGGACCGATTCACGTGGGCGTACACGTAATGAATAACCTAAACGACATTGAAAAAATAAAATAAAAATAAAAAACCAGTAAAAGAGAGCCCGATTCAGATTTACTTTGTATTTTCAAGCAACTAAAATTAAAAGTATTTCAGATTGTTAAATTCGATTTCCTCTGATGATTTTTACACTAGAATGTTTGAGAGTGTTGTGCCATAATTACGTGTAACATACGCGCGAACGCTTGTGAACCGAAAACTGAACTGAAATGAATCACTAGAATTGTTTAGTTTTTCCGTCTCCAATCAGATCAGAGGGTTCCGTCTCCAATCAGATCAGACGGTTTTGTGACGTACCTGATAAAACGCGACTGCGCAAAACTTTTGCAGCTGATCCTTGACATGATCATCGCGGGCCAGGTTCTCCACCGCCCTCCGATAGATCCCCACGAAGGTCCCCAAGCTGAACCGATACAGCGCATTCAGTTTCGGCAGGCTTTGCAGCGCGAAATACACACTGCAGCACTTGGTTGCCAGCACGACAAACACCGCCTGATCCTTATCCAAGGTCTCCTTCACCCTCCGCGCTTCTTCCAAATTCCGCTCCGCCACTTCCGAAGAAGCCTTCGTGCGGTTCAACGACTCCCGCAATTCGTTGTTCTCCAGCAGGTTGCCCTGACTGTTGGCCAGCTCAGTCAACAGCGAGTCCTCAAGCTCGGTCAGTTTCATCTTCAGCTCCTGAAAATCCCATCCGATTTACATGAAACTCTGAACTCGAATCTGAATTTAAAGAGAAATTGGTAAAACTTTGACTTAAATCTTATTTCACATGATAGCGACTAAATCTGGACGTTCTTTCATGGCCGGACGTGTGCCCCAAAAAAATGTATGAAGCCTTTTTAAAAGTCGAAACGAAGGGACGAATATAGTTTTGCATTGGATTTCGGACTTGCAAATGGAAAACAAAAATATCAGAAATAGAAGTAGCCCCCCCCCTGCGACTGGATTCCGTAATGAAAAGTTTGTCTGTCTTCTGAAGAATACTCTCTCGCTATTCTTGATGTTGGAGCACAAACCTGTTGCTCCTGCAGGAGTTCCTTCCTCCGCCGCTCCACTTCCGGCAACTTACACTCAATCACCAAGCTCAGCAGTTGATTGGCCAGACCAGCTCTCGTCGCAGTGAAGCTGACCACGTTCACCAGAGCGGCGGTCTGTGGATGGAGCACGATGGAGGAATTCCGCGTCGTCAAATACAACGTAAAAGAGGCGTGATAGTCGACGAGTTTATCTCCCATTTCAACCTGAAAGTTGGTGCAGACAGATAGTTGCAGTAATGCAGACAGACAGACAGACAAACAGACAGACAGACAGACAGACAGACAGACAGACAAATACACAGACAGACACACAGACAGACAGACAATACAGACAGACAGACAGACAGACAGACAGACAGACAGACAGACAGACAGACAGAGAGGCCTGTTTTTCTAGCAGCTTCTTACTTGGACTCGGGTTCCATTTTTTATGAGGTCCCTGCGAAGAAGAGGCACCACGACGGGGTCGACCGAGTCAGAGACTTCAACGATGAGGGACTTGCCGAAGCGAATGGCAATTTCGAGAATGGATTGGAAGTTAGCGTCGGCCTGGTCAATAACCTCAACGACCTTGCTTTTGAGGGCCTTTTTAAGCCATTCCACGACCGATCCGGTGGGATCGAGGATGAGGGGCGGGACGGTGGTCGTGAAGAGGATGGCGCCGTTTTCTTGCGAGAGGATGTCGGAGCTGAGGCCGAGTGTACGCCACTCGAGTCGCTCGGCCTCCGTGGTGAGCTGTTCCAACAGGTCGAAATTCCTCGTTCTGGGAGCAGTGAAAATTGGATTAGCACAGCGCAAAAAAAAGCAGGCAGGCAAATACATCTAAGGCATGGCAAATTAAATTTAAGCAGAAAAGGAAACTTTATACGTGTTTTTTTTCTCCAGCTTCCCTGTAGTTCTTTTAGTGTTTTAAAAGCAGAATAAGCTTGACAAAGTTAATTTTTAGTTTAGAAAATTTCACATTTTGGTTAAAATTAAAAATAAAGACTCGTTTACTGAAGAAACAATCGAGCAGGCAAGTAGATCCTCGAGATGGAAAAATTTCGCTAAACTGAAAACCGAAAACTTTATACAAGCAATCATTTTTTTTTCATTTCTAAACACAAAAAAAAATACAAGAGCCGTTTTAGTTTTTCGTTTTGCGGGAAAAAATATTCGAGCAGTTTTAGTTTGTACCATCTTTACGCTAGCTGTCAGCTGCTTACTTGAATTGCTCGCTCCATGCGTTCATGAAGGTTGACCGATCGTCTTCGCTGCACGCAGCGAGGTAAGTGATGAATCCGCTCGCCAGCAGAGCGTTGGTTTCCACATTCTGCACGAGCAGCGACGAATTCTTCAACTGAATAAAAAAACAGTACAAGAAATTCTCACAAAGTTTTTGCTAACACCACGTTCAGTTTCAAAGGAAAAGATGACGAAAAAACACCCGAAACCGGATAAATATATTTGAAACTAAATTTTTAAAGTTTCGATCAAACTTCTAGAATCAGTTGTGGACAGTCAGTTGTGGACAGTCAGTTGTGGACAGTCAGTGGTGGACAGTCAGTTGTGGACAGTCAGTTGTGGACAGTCAGTTGTGGACAGTCAGTTGTGGAC
>LRSR01012032.1:0-12721 GCA_001579985.1 Hypsibius dujardini
TCAATAAATTGAAACTTCGGAAACATGGCTAATGAATCAATCAATCAAGCTCCGGACGATAGCACATAAATGGTACGGGAGTTTTTTTCTGCCTTATTTTTTTCTGAAACTGCGGATGTGATTGCAGCTCTGAGACCCCAATTTTAAATCATGATATATAGACAGGTATTCGTAAAAAAAAACCATTCCGATCTGGAGGTCAAATCCCGTAACGTTTCCTAGTCAGTACAAACTGAATCCTCAACATTTTATACTATCCGTTGACCGTTTTGATGTGCTTATCCTTGCAGCTTCTATGATCCGCTGCAGTTCGACATCCCATAATCTGCTGGAAACATTTGGCAGCTTCGTTTTGATTCGTCAGAATGAGCTGTTCATCAAAGGCAAGGGCATGTGTCTCAGCTATAACCTTTGCGGTGAAACAGGTATGCATAACAACATAAAAATGTTCAGTTTTGTTTAGTTAATTAATTAGTAGTTAGTACAGTCCAGAGGCGTAACAGACTTTTGGGGGAGTTTAGCCGGAGGGAGGAGTACTTTTTCTTACAAATAAAAATAAAAAATCCCCCCCCCGCGGCGGTCCGAATTAGTTAAGGGAAGTATTCGCCCTATTGCCCACCCCCGTTACGCCTTTGGCCCAGACCAAAGGCTCGTTGAGGGTCTTTATAGGTCGGAACCAGAACCCCCATGGTAGAGCCAGGGGGTGGGCAAAGAGGTAATACATTTATTTCAAGATTGAACCCAAAATTTGGCCTCCTCTCCCTGATCATTTTGAAACTTGTGGGGTGTGGAAGTTTGATTTCCAGTGGGCCCCCTGGAATTTCAAAATGTTGTCAAAAACATCAATTGTTTTCAAATTTGAGGTTTGTTGAGATCCAATATAACTCCCTATTGATGAATACAAACGGGAGATTCACATAATTCAAGAACAGTTCAAATTTGATAAAAAACTGATGTTTTTGACAACGTGTGAAATTCCGAGGCCCCTGGTAATTAGACCCCACACTCCCACAACTTTCAAATGATCAGGGACAGTAGGCCCCATTTTCGGCTCAATCTTGAACAAAAATGCATTTTACCTCTTTGCCCACCCCCTGGCCCTGCCGTGAGGGGTCCTGGTTCCGACCGGTAAGGACCTACATACGCGCCGATGGTTACTATATGATTTACGTCATCCCTTTTTGCAGCGAACCCACCGATGCAGAAACTTGAAGCAGACTTTCGAATGGTCTTTCCCGAGATCTCTGACTAACTCTAGTAAACATTATTGGTCTTATGGATATGCTTAGGATCCTTGTTTGCCATGGTCCGTTGACGACCGTTGTCTTGGTGGTCTGGAATCAGGTGAACCATGCGGAGCGAGTTCAAACCTCTCAAGGTAGTGATGCACAAGATTTACTAGGTCCTAAACAATGTCAAATAATCCCAATCAACAAACAAAGCCCGATTGGATTCATTTTATGCCCGCACTGCAAACTGTAATGCTGGAAGAGGCGGAGAGGCGGCATTTTATGCTCTTTTTCTACATCTCGCTCGCATCCGACTCTCACTCTTTCTCTCCCTTTTTCTCTTTCCTTTGGTCTCTCTTTCTTCTAGAAAAGAGTAATTTTTAGTTCTTGACTAGTGTCTTGTTGTTGTGCGCAGGAATTTAGAACTCTGATGTGTGACCTTCAGATTCACTTCGGAATCTTTCGGACCGAAATCGAAGTAGATAAAAATCGTGCAACCCATTGTTTAATTAAGCTTCAAACAGAAGCCCGTCATTTGAGAGAGCACTCAATGCCCCCGAACGCGGAAGGCAACTGAACGAGCTTTTACAATATTAAATTCTTCGTTAGTTTTAAGACCGCTAGCTACGCTTTTGTTTGGCTGTTAAGGATTTCCGAATGTGCAGTTTCTTCGGATGCCACGTGTCGAGACAGGTACTCCAGAGGTAAGCCGCCGCGCCGGCCAAGGCTGCGACGCTACAGATTGTGACTAGGGCAATCCGTATATCACGATAGTAATAGGCGTTCTGCAACCATTGAACCATTATTGCATATATAACACGTAACAATTGTCACCAACACGTGAGGAGGAGAAAAACTATGTTGATCGCATGATTCGCATAGTATCATTCTGAATTCCATGGTCATGGAAGAACTTACAAAAGTCGCGGCGGTGGCCTGCCGACGTTCATATTCCTGTAGCTCGGCCTGCTTGCTCGGGAACCGCGGATAGAAGACCAGAATGAGGGTGATGATCACCGGCAGGACCAGCAGGGGCAAGGCAATTGCCAACGATCTGTAGTTAATACAAATATTTCTTGATCAGGTATATATATATATGTGGCAAAAACTTTGCGCTAACCGAGTTAAGCCATATAACCCGTGCAACGCATGGCTGCATACGCTGACCGAGTTACGGGGCTTAACTCGGTTAGTGCAAGGTTTTTGTCAGGTGTGGAATTGGCGGAAACTCATCAACGAAACTACAGGGTCCACCACGAACTCAACTTTGAAGAATTACGGTAGAAACCGCGTGCTCCAGTTTTAATGTTTATAACTAACAAAAATGTGCTGGATAGAGTTCAGCTCATGTTGCACACCAACAGATTATGAACACTGAACATGGGGACCTTCTGGGCTCCGCCAAATGCAAAACGTCATTTTTAACTACTGTGTAGATTGATTGTTTATTCAATTGACATGACGCTTTGCCAACTCGCAAGCCGAGAACGCAAAGTTAACCCACCAAGCAAGTAAAAGTAATGCACAAGTAGGAAAACGAGCTTGTTTCTTTTGGTCCAAGCCGGAAGTGAACGGGTGAGTCGTCGCATCAAGTGATTCCAAAATGTAAATGGGACAACCAACTGGTTGAGCGGCAAAAATTGTTTTCAAAAACTGATAATTTCACGAAGAAGCAAAGACACATAGTTTAGTGGAGTCCTTTAATATCTGAACAAGATGCACCAAGCCATTTTCCGTGAAATTTGATTGAGAAGCATATATCCTTGAAGAGAACGGCCAGATTCTGGCCGAACTTGGCAGGCTCCCAATCGCCAATTTTACAAAAAAGCGCTGAGGTGAGACTAACAATTTTCCTTGAAAGCTTTGAAACTCACCTAGATATCTGCTTTTGAAAGAATTGAAGGGTTTTGAGCAGCGGTAGAATTTAGAGACCCATTCGAAATTGAGTAAATGTTTGGGTAACTAAACCATCACACTGGCAGGCTGCAAAGTAAAGCCAGTCGTAAACTATTTCTTTCCACAAAAAAAGGTATTTTTTCTTGATGGCTTATGAATAATGAATTTTGAAGAATGGCTTCTCTCGCGAAAGAAGATTAGAAAAAATACATTAGAGTTATATTTTCTTCTGTTTAGCAGTTCAGTTCACAAGCGGTGTTTTAGTTCAGCTGAGAGTAAGATGACTAAAGCATCAGTGACATGTAACAAAACTTTAGCTAAATATAATTTAGTCATTTTGATTGAGTTTTGCCCTGACTATATTAAGTTATATTAAATCTAAATAAAAAGATTTGTTGAAGTACATTAAGTATTTGTAAGTCCTGTCATTGTTAACAGATCAAGCAGTCTCTTTGAATTCGTACGTACGTTTGTCGAGCCCTCAACACTCGAATCGTCACGGCGAAAAGAGCGAGAAAGCCAATCCAAATGCCCATTAAGACGTAGATTCCAATTCCCAGCCGTTGTGCGCTTTGAAAAGTTGCCTCAACTGTGGTAGTAGAGTCAGGAATTTCCGCTGTTGTTATAGTTGAGCTCGTCGAATCCATTTCCTCTTCACGAGAAGCACAAACTTATTGCAGAAATACGACAAATTTACCGCCCACGGGAAAATGCTATTCCGGCTCGGTTTTTTAAGAACGAAGCGTGGAGATGAGATGCCTCAGATTTGAGTATTTAGTCAAATGCACTCTAAACAGACGTTTTACCAGCATGTTGCTAGAACTAATCTGCATTGCTGGTCTTTTCGATCGATTTTGGCACGAGAGTGTACTTTCTCACTGGGCTATCGAACTCATGTGTCCTGTGTGTCGCTGTTTCTACCTGAGTCTGAATGAACGTGTAGCGAGGGATCGATTTGCTCGCACATAATTCTATCCCATCGATACAATAGTCAAGGTCCACCACGAGCATTTACTCAGTTTTGAATGAGTCCCAAAATTTTACCGTTTCACAAAACTTTTGAATTCTTTTAAAATCGGATGTCTAGGTGAGTTGACTTTCATACCAATTTAAGTTCAATGAAAATTGTTAGCCGCAACGATTTTTTTGTAAATTTGGCAATTTTAAGCCCGCCAAGTTCGGCCAACACCTGGCCGTTCTCTTCAAGGATACATATTTCTCGACCAAATTTCACGAAAAATGGCTTATTACTTCTTGTTGACATATTGAAAAGATTGTACAACACTATGTTTTCGCTTCTTCAGGGAATCATCAGTTTTTAAAAACAATATTTGCCGCCCAGCCAATAAGTTGTCCCATATAAATTCTCCCGTTCACTTTCGGCTTTGACCAAAAGAAGCAAACTCGTTTTCCTACTTAATGCACTACTTCTACTTGCTTAGTGGGTTAGCTTTGCGTTCTCGGCTTGCGAGATGGCAAAGCGTCATGTCAATTAAATCAACAATCAATTTACACAATAGTCAAAAATGATGTTCTTCTTTCGCGGACTCCAGAAGCGCCCCACCCGACAGTACACGTGGTTTCTACCGTAACCCCTCAAAGTTGAAGAAACGTTCGTGGTGGACCGTGTATTTTTCCCTTGGATAAAATTCCTCTTTTTCGACGACTTAAAAAAAGTGTTTAGCGGTCTAGCTACTGTTCAGTGTCCATTTTCAAATTAACAACGAAATTGCCGATGGAAACGGTTTCTTCCAATACGAAGCACCATATTTGGTTAAATTATCAGTTAACCAATCGATGAGTTCCTGGAGTAGCAAGTCAGCCATCTGACTCAGATAATTATTATTAGGGACAGTCAATGAATGGTCAAATTGAAGAATGCCAAAAGAAAAACAGCGAATTTTCAGATATTTTGGCTAGTTCACAGCCGGCGACCTTTTCCATAAAAACAACAAGGGAAAAAAGGTCAAATTTAGCAATTTATGCCGGACCTTGATCAAGCAGCAAATGAGTAAATCATCATCACCAAATTTAATGCCACACACCAACTTTTAACAGCAGCTGAGTTTAGTCTAATCGCTCAAATTGTCTTTGCGTGAAAATTGGGAGATCGCCATGTCGTCTTGAAGGAGGTTGGAAGAAAATGAAACTTGGATGGTCAATTGCGCACCCAAGGCAAGAAGAGCGCCACATTTCCGCTGATAACAAATACGAATACATTTCTAAATACGAACTCTACATCCCGTATGATAAGATAGAAGGGAGGGTACTGTTTAACTGAAGGCACAGTATAAAAAGTGACAAAACGGTCCCGGCAAAAAAGTTCCGGAAGTATCCGCTAGCTTGCGCGTCTTTGGCAGTAACAACAATTTGGAACGAGAATAGGATAATCAAGAAAAAAAACAGAAGAGCGACAGGGGATTGATCGAAGGCAACAACGTTAAAGATACGCAAATTGTTGCAAAAAAACAACAACCAACACCTGCGGTATAAAAATAGAGGACGGGTCTCTGCGCGTTAGCTGTGAGATGACTTGACCGACTGCATGCCAACCGGTGGGCACCCTTAAAAGTCCATCTCGTCCACACCCTTCCGTTGCCGAACGTAGAGACAGCACACCACAATCAACGTCAACAGGATTATTCCACCTACGGAGGGTGGGGAAAGAAGGTTTAAAGACACAGACAGCGATGAGGAAAATTTATAGCCAGAGAGACAAACAGACAGACAATACCGCGAGGTTGACAGACACACAGACAAACCAATAGACTGGAAAACTGAAATACAGCACAGATAGGCAGACAATCTAAGAGGCAGGCGAGCACGAAGACAAACAAGTAGGGGCTCAGACAACCAGATAGACAGACATCCGTACTATCAGGCAAGGGAGCAGATGAACAAACAGTTAGACACACAGGCAGACAAGCAAGCGCGTGAACTGACACGCAGAGCAGTACTCAGACACATCGCAAACCATGTAGACAAGCAGGTAGACAATCAGGTGGGATAGTTGGCAGACAGGTAAACAGGCGAATAAACATGCAGGTAGACAAACGGACAGACAGACAAACGGACAGACAGACAGACAGACAGACAGACAGACACAGACAGACAGACAGACAGACAGACATTCAAGCAGACAACAGTCAGACACGCATACCGACAAGCAGAAGTTTACCTAATGTCACCGTAATCCAAGTAGCAATCATATAATGCCTCCGCTCTGTTTCAACGGGTGTTTCTGTGGGCCACGGCGCCGGGGTTGTGGGAAAGAATGCCGTTGGGAGGTAATTGCACCAAAACGCCGATTCCCTGGCCCGGTAGCTCTCGTAGATGTAGGACGTATTGGTCTGATTCATCACCAAGTAGGCATCCCGCATCAGAGTGAACTTTTCCCAGGTGGTGTTGAAGACGCGCACCGGGGTGGGATTGGAGTATTTGGCAAAATTGCCCCACATCTGCATCATAAAGTCACTCATGTTGCGGTCGCCCTGGTGCCAGCCGCCACGACGAACGGTGAAGGGAAGGAGGTTCTGTAGGTTGTGGCGCTCGTTGTCGAGAAAGGGAAATCCAAGCATGAAGAATATGTCCTCCATGTGTGGCACGAAGCCATGTGCTACAAACAAGAACAGTAAATCCAAGGAAGCCAGGAGGAGACAGGTAGTCAGATATAGGCAGATATGCGTGGACACTGCAAAAATAGAAAGAGGCCGCTAGAAAGACAGACAGAAATTCGCGCATTCCGACAAGTAGACAGATAGACAGGTAGAGAGCCAGAGAATCAGTTAGCTAAGCAGACATATAGAGAGACAGACAGATAGGCAGGTAGACAACGGATCCAATCGTCGAATAGATAGGTGGAAAGGCACGAGCAGACAGAACGACAGAGGTGCAGAAAGAGAGACCAGCATAAACCCATACAGACAGGCATCATTGACCGAAGCAGAAATTATTCCAAAACGTGAGGAAAAGATGAACAGGCACCGGTAGCAACTACAAACGACAACCACGATGCCTGCATCAGTACCAAATTCTTTCGAGGACGGCTGCTTGAGGGCCTCCCTGGAGTAGTTGAGGACATACTGGTAGACCGACGCTCCCAGTGCAGCCCGTTGGTTCATACTCTTATACGCCGGGGCCTTGTAGTAGATATCCGAGTACATCTACAATGATATTAACGAATGATAAGGCAAAATATTTCCTGCCAGGCGGCTTCTAAAGTGTACGTAGTTAGATCCTGTTCGTCAGAGTGATCCCTATCACCTACGTTGACAAATTGTTTTCGCCGCATGGTAGCGTTCATTGGATCCGGCCAGTGAGTGTACATGAATCGGACGGATTCCTCCACCGCCTCCGCGTTTATAGTGTAGTTTTCCGTTTTTAACAGAGCCCGTATGGCTTCATTCATTACCGCCTGGGTTACTTGAAAGTTGTTGCCTTGGACCTTACTATTTGTGACTGAAACGGAGAAAAAGCGCGAGATTGAAATAAGTATTCCAGTAATGATCAATTGCAAGAAAAGTCAGAAAAACAGAAATAGGCAGCCAGCCGGAGAAACAGGCAGACAGGTGTAGACAGACAGACAAACAGACAAGCAGACAGGCAAACAGACCGCATGCAAACAGGCAGGCAGACAAACAACAGCAGAAGACATAGGGAAAGTACGGCAAGACTTGAACTTACACAACCAGGAGTAGCCTTCGTCTTCAGTAACACCACTCATAAACGGCATTGTAGGATCGTAATGACTGGTCGCCAGGAGGAGTTCCGGCTTGTTCGGCAAGAACTGC
This sequence comes from Hypsibius dujardini, assembly GCA_001579985.1. Classification (NCBI taxonomy): domain Eukaryota; kingdom Metazoa; phylum Tardigrada; class Eutardigrada; order Parachela; family Hypsibiidae; genus Hypsibius; species Hypsibius dujardini. Next base: position 7,916 of record LRSR01012032.1, read on the forward strand.
TGTTCCGGTGACAGGATGCCGCGGTAGGGAGGAATATCGACAACCGGAGCCCATCCAAAAAGTCCGATATCAGGCTGCAGAACAAAAAAAACATAAGATTTCGATTGGGTTTTTAATGTTACACGTAACTTCTAAAAAATTAATCAAACACGGCAGACAAACAGACAGAAATAGAAAGAGACAGTAATGCAGGCAATAAAGTAGACTAACAGGTATAGGTATGCAGCTAAGTACTGTAGCGACGCGATTCTAAGGCGCAGCTGTAGCCACGCCCCCGGGCTGTTTGCCCACCACACCGTCTGAATTGCCCTAAATATTTTATTCCTAGTATTTACCGTTAAAAATCTATCGTTTCTGTTTGAAATGCCGGAAATTTTTTTACCGAAAACCAAAGAAATACAATTTCAGAGCATTGCTCTTTGCCTCATGGATTGTTTCAGCGACAATTTGCCAGAGTGGAGAAAATCGGAGAGACTACCCTCCGCTGGTGGCTAACGTAAGAGACTGATTTTTCGGTTGATTGATCTCTTGATTGAAGATTTGTGAAGATCACTAAGTATGTGGGCCCTTAGTAAGTTGCTTGATTGAAGACTGAGACGCATTTCAGTGGGTAGGTGGTTTTGTACGCACTCCGAGGTAATATATACGGAAAACGAAGTTTGCGTTGCGCCTTAGAATTGCGGCCCTACAGTAACACATAAACAAGATCAGGTAGCGAATAGTTACCTTGTATTCAGCGGCTTCTCCCAAATCCAATGCCGACTTCCCCGACCGGAGACATTCAACAAGCCTCTCGGACGAATGGGTCGGACAGCCAACATGCTCAGCGAATCGTTTGCTGTTATTCCATGCGTGCTCCCAGTGGGTTATCACTGCCCATGACGCCAGCTCAGATCCACTTTGTGCGATGGCCGCTCGAAAAGTACCTATACAAAACAAAGACATCAAACTACAACTACAATACTTCTAATACAACTATAATACTAACCCTTGCATGCCTTTTGCACAAAAGAATTTATCATCTGATACTTTGTCTTCTGTTTGACCGTCTTAGATATCGGTGCGCTGGTCTGTCTGTGTGTCTGTCTGTTTGTCTGTCTGTCTGTCTGTCCACCTGTCTGTCTGTCCACCTGTCTGCCTGTCTGTCTGCCCGCCTGCGGAACGTCTCTATGTCTCATCTCTCCTGTTGCCTGAGTATAAACAGATGTTTCAGCTTCCAACCTTTTGAGCGTGGAGATAAGGTATGCAATCCCACCGCCGCTGCCCCGGCACTCTGACCCACGATGGTGATCTTCGTGTTATCGCCCTTAAAAGCATGGATGTTAGCCCGAACCCACTCAATGGCCATCCGCTGATCCAGCAGGCCGTAATTCCCCGGACTGTGCTCATCGCCGGTCGACAGGAAGCCCAATGCGCCCAGGCGGTAGTTCAGCGTGACCACTACCACGCCCTGCGAGGCCGCCAACATGTGACCCGGGTAGAGGTTGCTGGCGCCCCAGAAAAAGCCTCCCCCATGAATGAACACCATCACTGGGAATATATCAGTCGTTATCTGCAAACAAGACAAAAAAACGGTAATAACAATAAAACTTTGGTGCTTGCCTTGTTCAGCTTCATTACAAGTATTGAAATGGTCGAAAAGCGGATGTATCTAGTAAGTTATACAGATAATTAATTTTAATTAATTAAATTAGGAAAATATATATTTCTAAAACCCAACCCCTTACATTTTCGAAATACATATTTGGTTATTAAGTTATTTCATTAAAATACAATATGAATGGGTTTAATGGGTTTAAATACGATATGGAGAAAAAATGACTAAATAAAAGTTGATCAGAAATTTAAATTTATGAATCTTTCCTGTACAGGTCCATATTGATAGTTTACAGCATTTAATAAAGTAAAAACATTATCCGTGAGAAACGTACATTCGGCGTGAAGACATTGAGAAAGAGGCAGTCTTCGCTGACTTCGAATTTATTCTCAATGATAGCGAGGTGGCCGTTTTTGGTCGGTTGTGGGCAGACGGCACCGTAGTTTGTTGCGAATCGGTTTGTTGGCTTCCATCCGGCCTTCTCCCGAGGCGGCTGGAACGAAGGAGACACTGTTACGTGAATAATTAATAAACAAAACTTAGTAGTGAATGCGCATTGTGAATTTTAATTCAAATCAGGGGTAGAACCCTCAAAGCTCTTCTCTCCCCAATTCCTGAAATTACTTTCTACATTTCTTTGGAAATCAATTCTTGCACATGTATAAGCCTCAAAACGACACTTCTATACATACAGAAAAAATTTATCAAATAAAAAAAGTGCAATTTAAATACAAAACATTTATTAATTAGAATTATTAGTTAATTCAAATATACGTTTTTTGAATATAATTATTAATTAATAAAAATACAAAAAAGTTGAACATAATTATTAATTAATTTAGACATAAAAAATGTTAATGTAACTTATATAATTTATATTTGATGGAGCTTGGAAAATAAATTTGTTGATTACTGTTGATCCGTTTTACATTTGGCATGTTAAATTAAAATCTAATAACTCATTTCATTTTGAAGCGGAACGGGCCGGAACAACCCCATTATCCTTCGCATTTTGTTCGGAAGTACAACTCCCCAAAAATACTTCAATACTTCCATCAACTATTCCAATCAAAACGAACCATTTCATGATAAATAAAACCAACCAAGCAGTGTTAAAAACAAAGGCAGAAAATTAAACCACACAATCAAGCAATCAATCAATTAGCGTTGCTAGAAATTTCGGCTCACCCGAAATCGTAGATCACCGATCGGTGGCTCCGCATATGGAATGCCCAAAAACACCGTCACATTCATCCACTCCAGCCAGGGGGCAGTCTGCTGAGTGTTCAACTGCCGGCGGTCCCACTCGCGGCCCGGACCGTCATGCAGCTTCACCAAAAACCCCGTCACCTTCCCCTTGGTCGTCTCCACAGTCTTATAAATCCGCTCCGTCTCGAATTGTGGTGGGAAACGCGGATCGTTGGTGGGCCGATAAAAATTCCAAGCTGTATCTGGGAAGGAACGACCCGGCGGAGGGATGCCTTGCGCGGAAAAGGACCGCACAAGGAGGCACGAAAGAAAAAATAACCGCAACATGATGCCAAAATCAACCGATCAACCGACGGAGGCAGCGACAAAATGACCAGCAAAACGCGCAGCCAATCAGCAATCAACTGACCGGTCACAACAAAACCGACCGGATTGCACTTATCAATCAATCAAGCGGAGACGGGCATGACGGTGTTGGGCTGCTGTCTGTTGGGTCGGTTTGCAGGAGAAAATGGGTCGAGCGAAACTTTCTTCGCCCAGATTGCGGTGGTGATGTCATTCGGATACGTAGAAAAAAATAGATGCGTGAATAAAAATGGAATGAAGTGAAATATTTCCGGTCGGTGGAGGCGTGTCTCGCGTGGAAAAGTGAATGACGCCAATGGATTCGCTCGTGACTAATACAAAGTTATGAAGTTATGAACGGCAAATTGGACTTTACTCCGGCCTGCCAAAGGTGGGAAATATGTCGGGAATTTTAATGGGCTGTTATCGCGCAAAGTTCGGAAATAGATAACGCGGCTTGGCATACAAAAAAGAAAAGAACAGTTGCGCAGAGAAAGTGGCGGTCCGATTAAGACATTTAATCTCGCTTAGTTGCATTGCCTACACGGTAATGAGAAGGAAGTTGATAAAGGAGTCAACTGTTTCTAAACATTTCCGTCGCAAATCGGCACGCCCACCCAATGACGTCATGTGCATTTTTCGGTAGGCTTGAGGCGGGAACTGGGGATGCCTGACATAGCGAACAGGCGCTTAAGTAGCAAGGGACGGCATCGAGTTATCGAACGGATGGTAAAACTGCAAAACAAGCACCGGATTCAAGAACAACAAATGTCCCGGTGTTTGATTGGTTGATTGTTGGTCCGTTTGATTGTCCATACACTGTAGAAGTAATTTTTTATTCCTGCCCGCATAATTTTTTTCCATTCCCTTTCTCTTTGCGAACCATGGCTGCGGTGGCGGATGCAAACACAGAAGTGAATTCACGCGACTTTCCCAACCCCATTCTCCCGCGGACCGATATCACTTATCCCATCAACGTCCTTTATTGCGGAGGTAAGCACATTACGTGGCCGTAATGCTGGATTGACCTAGTTCGAGCCATCTCACGTGCAACACAGCCAGCGAAGCAGGTGGCTCTAACTTAGTTTGTCTATCATTACCGCCACACGTTTAATTGCGAAAATCTCCCGCTTGTGTTCTGATTTTCGAATTCGTACTACAGTATTAGTACTAGTATCATACTGAAAATGTTTGCTGTTTTATAGTCTGCTCATTGCCGACAGAAGTAAGTTGATGTTGACGGTGGATCGAAGCGATTTTCTTTGCAAAATTTTGCGAGCTCTTCATGGTTGTTCGTTTCTTTCCTTCCCTCCCAGTACTGCGACTACTCACCCGAGCCGGAGAAGTGCAAGGAATGGCTCAGGCAAAGCCTACCGGATCAGTTTAAGGCTGTGAGTGCAGGCGGTGCGGATGATGCGGCTGCGGCGTCGGCGAAGGACGGGGAAGAAGGTACGTCCGTGTGCAGAGACGTCTTCAGTGCTGGCGACGTATGCTGTTGTTTTTTGTGAAATTGACTGATGAAGCATCATTCGACTTTTTTTGGTTAAATGAAACTATCCTGTTCTCGGTTGAAATGCTAATCAAACTGCATCAGTTGCTTAATTTAGCTTTTCTACTGTAATTCGTGTGTGAAAGAGTTGTCATGTCTTGTCGGT
>LRSR01012032.1:12740-24023 GCA_001579985.1 Hypsibius dujardini
CGGCCTAAATGTTTTGGTCTGTAGGTCGTTAGGTTGATTGATTGATTAATTGAACGGCTAAAATGTTTGGTCTTAAGGTCGTTTGGTTGATCAGCCTAAATGTTTTGGTCTGTAGGGCGTTTGGTTGATTGATTGAATGAGCCGTTTGAACGGATTCTTTTGCCCTCTGTTGTATATTTTGTTTTACTGATTTCCTAAGGTTTAGGGTTGATGTTTAGCACTATTTAAGTAAAAAACGAGTTTAACTTCGGATACTGGTACTGTTTTCTTAATTAATAAATGTTTCAATACATTTAAAATAGTTTTAATTTGCTTCTGAATGAAAATATTGCGAAATGTTAAGAAGTTCTTTGTTTTAAATTAGTATCGATTTTAACTTTGGAGGCTTTCAATAAAACGCGTAAGCTTTGGTTAGAACTGAAATATAACTTCTATTTTATTACCAACACGTTTCCAGTGAAAAAAAGATAATTATAATTTGGTGTTCAATTAGAATTCACTGACTGATCGCATGATCTATTGATTGATTGATTGATTAATATGAACAAAATTTTTTATTCTTTCACCATTTATTAACAGGTGATCAAGATGGCGGAGACGATGACCGGAAAAAGAAGCAAACCCGAGGTGGAAAAGCGCGAGTGAAATTACCGGCCGCCGAGGAAAAGAAGAAACCCGGTGCCATCAAGCTATCCATCGCGTCGAGGGGGAAGAAAAAATACGTGACAGTGGTCACCGGTCTTGGCTCTCACGGTACATTACACAAATTTTTGCCAATGCCATTTTATGCGCTTGGAATGTCACTGATATTCTACTGTTTTTCCACTTATATAGGAATTGATCTAAAAGTGGCGGCCAAGTTCTTTGGGCAGAAGTTTGCATGCGGATCGTCCTTGACCGGCGACGACGAGATTGTTATTCAGGGCGACGTGAAAGACGATTTGTTGGATTTGATACCCGAGAAGTGGCCAGACGTAAGTTCAACGTTTTACGAACATGCAGTCGCGTGCCAGACAAAGGGCAATAAGTTCTCAGACTCATAGATGAATTAAGTTATAAATTATACTCATAGATGAACAGACAGACAGACAGACAGACAGACAGACAGACAGACAGACAAACAGACAGACAGACAATCAGCCAGGCAGATTAGCACGCAACGAAGCAAATGACAAATTGAGCAAAATGAATCTAAATGGGCCAGATAAGTTCTTTACGCGTTATGTTTTTGCAGGTTGATGAAGACCAAATTGAGGACCTCGGCGAGCAGAAGCGGTGATGATACTCCACAACCTCTCATTTCCGTACTTTGCTAAACTTTTTTATTTTGTTTCATTGAAATGCAATGAGAAGCGGCAGAAATGTGCATTAATTTTGACTCTTGTCCTGGAGTAGCCGTTTATGTACGTGAAATAACAGTAAAACGTCAAGATACATCCGTGGAGATAGAATCACTAGGATCGGAGCTTAGGAAAAAGATACACCAAAAAGACTACTCTGCTGCTCCAAGAGGCGATCCATATTGCCCGTCGAGGCAAATAAAGAAATCCAAACATAAAGGGAATGGTGCGGCCGAGAAGAATCGAAAACGTGTGCAAAACTGAGGCGATCCGCCTATCATTCCGTCAACAAGGCCCTCAGTCCATCCTTCATGATGCCCTGATAGCGGGCATGGTCGAGCGGTTTCACTTCGATCACATTGTACTTGAGGCGATTTTCATCCTAAAAACGAGACACCTTTCCTCGGAGCAGTGGAATAAAGTTGAGTCTTTTGAGCAATAGAAACACATGACTAGCAAGCCACAGATAAAGATAGACAGAAAGACAACCAGACAGACAAATGCATAAACAATCAGATAGACAGACGAACGGACAAACACAAAAGAAGCCAGACAGACAGCCACATAGACAAGTACATGGGCAACGAGACCGACATATACATGGGCAGTGAGACAGACAAAAAAACAAAGACATAGAACGACTATAATGCTAGTCCGAAAAAGTCGGAATATTCCTGATCGCCTTACATTGAAGTTCTCCATACGCGCACGCAGCTTAAAGATGAAGCTCTGGAAGTGAAGAGCTGTCAAAGCGGCTTGGTAAGCCGACATGTCGTTCTGACTCATCTCGCCCAATTCATGGGCCTTTCTGTTCAGAAGCGCCTCGCCCTGCTCCTGGAAGACCCCCACAAACTTGATGCACCCGCCGAAATCTGCAATCTCCAACTGCAAAAAGGCCATCACATTCAAGGGAAGCATATTCATTACACTCAAGCTGCTTGGTAATATCTGTCCCTCTGCCTGCATCTGTCTGTATGGCTGTCTGTCTGTCTGTCTGTTTGTCTGTCAGTCAGACAGTCAGTCAGTCAGTCAGTCAGTCAGTCAGTCAGTCAGTCAGTCAGTCAGTATGTCTGTCTACCATCCTGTCTGTTTATGAGTCTGTCTGTCTGTCTGTCTGTCTGTCTGTCTGTCTGTCTGTCTGTCTGTCTATCTCTTCTATCTGTGTCTGTCGGCTTGAATGCCTTCCTGTAAGACTGTGACTTTCTGACCGTATATAAGTCAGGCGTATCATTGTTTCCTTCGCAGTGATCGAGCACTAAATGGCAGTAGCCCAGTACTAACCGACAACATGAGCCGCCAGTTGAAGGTGGTGTGGTCCACTCCGCACCGTTCACATCGCCACTGCCCGACGCCGATGTCGATAATCTTCTTATTGCAAGTCTTGTCGCCGTCGATTTTGTTCGGACAACCGCGATACAGTATCCGGTCCACCCGGTCGGTGTTTTCCACCTTCATGATGGTGCCTTTCATCTCAAAGTAGTATCCCTTCACATCGAGGTTTGTGCCATGCACACGTTCCGTCACCTCCAAGAGATTCGCCCACGGGGTCGATCCTAACAAACGACAACAGGACTGTGACAATAAGGAGTTTTATTCAACCGGAATTACTTCAAATTTAAAACTGTCTGTCTGTACTCTTGTCTGCGCATTTTTTCAATCTTTTCTTGATCTGTCCAAATTGCCTGTCTGACGGTACACGCTCCCTCTGTCCGCTTACTAAGTTGTCTGTCCGACTGTCTATCTGCAGAATGGTTGGCCAGCTCGTTTGTTTCGTTGCCTGCCCTTACTGTATTTGTAAGTTCGCTAGTTTTTGAAACAAACGTACCGCTGCCACCACCACCGGAGGAGATGGACTGGGCCGCCGTTCCCGCGCCCGCGCTGTCAAACCATCCGCGCAACGAATGCGCCTCTGGAATGTCCGGATTGACTACCAGGTCGCAGCCCGGCACCGCCGACAGAGTGCGCCCTCCGAAGTCCGACACTTTCACACCCTTGATGGCCAGCACGGCATTGGTGTTGGCCTCGTCAAAAGACTCTGCCTACAAGATAATAACAAAAACTTTCATAATAAGAATACACAAACTGAGCAAAGTAATAAATTTAAAAATAAAGATATATTAAAATCAATAAAAAACCCATGAAAAACATAATTACATATCTGTAAAATAAAAATGAGATAAAACAAAATGAATTTAAAAAAATAAATTGATGAAAGAAAAATAAATATAATATTAAAGCTAGTACCAGTTAAATACATAATCTTCTAAAAGATATACCTGTGCTCCCCAGAGGGTGAGACGGACGCTCAGCTGCGAGGTATCGCGAAGCTCTATCTCCCGCTTGGTGAACTGCTTGCCCAGCTTGCTGGTGAAGGAGGTGTGCGGCTCGACGACGCTGCAGATTCCGATCACGTCTGACAAAGTAATAAAAGACCAGTCGGTATAGTACCAGAAGAATAAACTAGCAAGTAATCAACTAACTAACTCATCAGTCCCTCTTACCAATAACATTGTTCGGAATCTGATCTTGCAGTTCATTAATAGGAACGAATTTGAATGTGATTTTCGGTGGCTCCATGTACTCGGTGCACTCCTTGATCAGTGTCTCTCCGCTCATAGTCATCTCCAGAGATTTCCCTTTGGAGAAGCGAGCGTCCCGAGGAGGCTTCAACTGACCGCCTCTAATGTAGTACCACTACAAGGAAAGAACGCAAACGACATTGTAACAACCAATAACTGTTGACCATATCTGTTTGTCGCTTTTATGTGCTCGTTCGTCTTTTTGAGCTTCTGTCGGTCTGCCTGCTTGCTTGTTTTCCCGTCTAATTGTCTGCTTACCTGCCTATTCATCTGTGTGATTATCTGTTTATCTCTATATCTGTTTGCCTTTCGGTTCATCTGCTTGTCCGTCTGTCTGTTTGCATATATTTTTGTCCGTCTGCCAATTTGTGAGAATGTCGGTATGTCGATCTGGTTGATTGCTTGTTTTTCTGTCGGCAGCACTGAACGTTTTCTCTCTCTACTTTGTCCATTAATCGTCTGCTTAACTGACCTTGCCGGGTTGTAGAATGTCAAACCACTTGGTCACTTCGTTCTTAAAGGCACTGCACTTCATCTCTTCGCTAGCATCGGCCAGCCACATGCTGAAAACCTCTCCGCCACCGGTGGCATTCGTCCATGTTCGGATCGGTTCTTTGCTCTTGACTTGCACGCACACCGTCCACCTAGTCAAAAAAGAAGCACAGAAATTAGACATGGCATGAAACTGAAATGGCCTAACACTTTGCTTGCCCGTTTGTCTGTGAGCGCATGAGTCCGTCTTTTTCCGTCTAGGGTTGCAGGTCTATTTGTCTGACTGTATGTCAGTCTTTAGGTATGTCTGCCTGCCTGTCTTTGTCAGTTTGACTGTCTGCCTTAATGCCTACATAATCAACTATGTATGAGTGTCGTTCCATTCACTGTCCGTCAGTTTGTCCATTAGACTGCCTCTCTGCCTGCCGTTCTTTGACTGTCTAAACTAAGTCGACCACCAGTAGCCCGGCAGCTAAAACTTTACTTGTTAGTGTAGGGGGTGAGAGCGCCGAGGGGGAAAATATTTTTGGGTGTCTCGCCCGGACCAAATCCATCCATATCGTCGGCGTTGGGGGCACCACCGCCAAATCCGGAGCTCCCGCCGAATCCGCCGCCACCAAAGCTGCTTCCGTTGGTATTATTGGCAGCGTTCCCGTTTGGGAAGGAGGGCGTCTGTTGGCGCATACCGCCATTGTTCTGGCCACTGTTGGGGGCAAAATTGCCGCTGTTGTTAGGGCGGAATGGATTGGGAGCTGCACTGCCGTTGTTGCCGCCGAGATTGGCTGAAAAGGCAGTAACAACCGCTTTATCAGAGACGATAAACAGACAAAAAGATGGTCAAGACAGATTGATAGGCAATCATGCAGGTAAGCAGACACCAATAATCATACAAAGAGGCAGACAAACAGACAGACAGACAGATGAACTATCAGAAAGACAGATAAACAGAGGGACAGTCAGTTAGTCAATCAGACACATAAGACTGGCAAGAAGACAGACAGACAAGCAGAGGGACAATCAATCAGTCAATGAGACAGACAGACATTCTCTGTCACGCGACAGAAAAGTTTAGGACACAGACACACGGTCGAACTGATCCAAGCCACTCACGCCGTTTACTCGGCGGTCCACCGCCAAAATTCTGATTGTTGGCGTTCTTGTTGCCGGATCCGTTAGTTTGTGGCCGGGGTCCGTTGTTGTTATGGTTATTTCCAAAACCACCTGACTGATTGTTGTTGCCACCGCCGAATCCTCCACTGAAGCCACCGCTGCCAAAACCTCCCGACTGGTTATTGTTGTTTCCCCCAAACTTGTTGCCGTTGCCTTGATTATTACCGCCTCCTCCGAAGCCGCCGCCACCGTTGTTATTTCCGAAACCGCTAACATTCTGCCCTCCTTGAGGACGGACACCACCAGCTCCGAATCCGGTGTTGGCCGCCTGTGGGGCCGGATGGGACGCTGTGAGGGAAGAAAGAACGGAATCATACATCGGTCAAGCCACACAGGCAAATCGATAGTCAATCCGACATACATCACATTCAACAAACAAACACAATCAGTCAGTCAGGCAACTAGGCAGATAAATAATCCCTCAGACAGATAGTCAGTCAAAGGGTCGGATTCTCAAACAAACATTCACAAACACATACGGTCAGTCAAACACGAAGGTAGACAAATAATCAATCAGATGGATCAATCCAACAAAGACTCAGATCAGACAAATAGCCAGACAAGGATTTACACATGCACACAGGCACTCAGACAGAGATACTAGCCATATGTTATTGGGGCAGACCAGACTCGGTCAGACGACATCCAAATTCCAAATAATCAATCCGAGAGACAGTCAAGAATAGAGTCAGACATTTATGCACATAGTCATAGACAAACGAACAGACACAAAGACAATGCGTCAGTCACAAAACGTAGCAGGCAAATAATCAGTCGGATAGCCAATTCAGAGAAGTATGTTGTTCGGACAAAGAGACACAGACAATGCAGACATATTCATATTTCCCTATCGAGACAGATAAATGACATTCAGATGAGAAATTATCGCGTACGAGGAGCAGCGTTTCCTGCCGGGTTGTTGCCCAAGTCATTCAGCGGTTGCGGATCGCCCAACTTGCCGCCGACTTGGTCACCCGGCGTCTTCAGTGTCATGTCTAGGATGATGAGAACTTTCCTACACAACACGCAGGAGAGAACTGGGCGTTTAAAACGAACCACGAAAAAATATACTAGTACTGTACAAATTTTCCCTGCGAAACGTAAGAGCTGGCTTACTTCTGCTGGCCCGGCTGGCCTTGGCTGTTGCAGACGTGCTTAGAGATTGTGATGACGGAGTAGTTTGGAAAATCACCCCGCTCCATCGCATCGTTCAGCTGGTTTCCAATCATGGCGTCTTGTGGTGAGAAATAATGAAGAACAATTTTAACAACGAAATAAATTTGCCAATCTGTTTATGTACCAGCTTGGCGCATTCTTTGTCTGTCTGCCTGTCTCTGTCTGTGTATCTCTATCTGTTTATTTATCTGCCTACCAGTCAGTCAGTCAGTCAGTCTATCTGTCAGTCAATCAGTCAGTCAATCAGTAAGTCTATCTGTCTCTGTCTGCTGGACCGTCTGCCTATCTGCTTGCATTTGCCTGTCTTGCGTATTCTGCTGTGCCTCCTTGTCTCTGTCGTCCAAAGTACCTGCATGGTTGTGTGTCTTTCATGATCTATGTCTGTATCGCTTACATGTGAAAGAGTTGCGTCCGTCATTCAGACTGAGCCGGAAGCGTTTGGTCTGTGCCGCCTGTCCGGTGTTGTTGTTATTGTTAATCACACGGTGGTCCTGAAGACGAAGAAGGGAAACAACGTAAGAATTGAGAATGGTGATCATTACGGTACAAAGGACCGAGGAGCTTACCAACAGCTGAACAACCACAGGTGCATCCAGTTTCGTACCGTTCAAGATGGCCTGAAACGCAACAGCAACATAGATTAGCGAACCAGACAATCAAACGGAGACACCACATTCATCCACTCAATCCTTAAATAATAAAACAACACTTGACAAATAATATTAATTCTATTTTATAATGTGCTTGATGTGTTTATTATTGTCAATAAGAACGAACAGTAACACATTAGTACTTTCCCTTCACAAATAATAGTAAATCTTAAATAAAAAACAAATAAATGTTAATAGATGCAACAATCAATCAATCAGCAGTACTGATTGATTTATTTGGATCAGTCAATCAAACAATGACTAGGACAAGAGCAGTACACAAAAAGCGCGTGCGAACGCTTCATTCCATCCATCAATCAGCCTTTTGAACTTACCCATAAATAATAACTAATATTCTCTTTCCAGGCTACCCCGATAGAATTTTTCACTGGCCTCAAACGGAAGAATTGCGAATTGGCAAACGCAACGACAAGCCCTGGAACAATCTCATGACTGAAACATTTAGTGGCACTACGGTAGAAATTACAATCCGGCTCAATCAATCTTGTCAATCGATTCACCAGCCACAACAATAATCACACAAACCTGAAATGTCTTTCCCGGGAGAAACAGCCTAAATTAAGGTCCTCAAACCTTATTTCTCTGCCTAGAAAGTATTTTTCTCAAGGCTAAATATTTATGAAAGTACAAGACTACCGGAATGGCGAATTTTCCCCACAGCCATTCGTGAGATGAAGCGAAGAAACAAATCCAGCCAATCAATTAATTACCTGTACTGCAACTTGCAAGTTAACCGATTCAATCAATCAACCGAAGCAAATAAATAGAACAATCTAGATGAATTTTACGGCAATCAAGCCCAAAACTATATCCTTAAACGCTTCCACCTTACCGGAAAGATAATTTTTCGCGTGAAATTACTTCTTAAAGCAAATATCTCGCCGGTCCTCACCTTCAAGCACCCCTCCGTAAGGCCGTGTTCCGTCATTTTGAATGGAGTGAAAATGGCCGGCGACAATGGAGAACGATCACGCAAAATGTTCAAGACTTTCAAGTCTGATGAAATAACACGTTTCCGAATTTAAAATGCAAAACTAAATCAGAACTGCTAACGGAATAGACCGGAAAGTTGGGAGGGAAAAAGCGCAATAAATATAGAAATGGAGGAAGAAGACAAGACAAAGCACGTCGTTCAACGCACGCGAAAAATTAGCTCATTCTGCAGTACAGTACACACACGTGGCCACAATGCTGCGATAACCAAGTTTGAGCCTCTTTCTATTGACTGCCGAGAGCTGAGGAAGTTGAGATGCTGCATAAGAGTGGCTCAAACGCGGTTAGTTAACTTTTACGGCCACGTGTATAAACATCCAACAGCGTTGTGTGGTGGGCCGAACCTACCAAAATTGTGGCTTCGGAAAACATGTAGCCCTAATTAAAGCAAAACTTCTTGTTTTTATTGTTGCTAATTTTGTGCAGTTCACTAGAATGCGGAATTGGATCATTACGCTTGATGGTCTCAAAGAAAGAAAGTCGTATCTAAAATAAAAGCAATGATGATAACTCATTTTGAGATCCACTTGTCAACAGCAGACGGTACCCTGAGTTTTATTTGTTTTAAAGTTGATTTTTTTCTTTGCCAACTAATTCAACTATCTGTTCTAGGGATTTCATCTTCCATAATTGTTTTTGCAGATGGCAAGACAGCTAGACGAGTTAGAACCTGCCATCTGGTTCCGGATTTCCTCGGATGTTAACGCGATATGCAATGTGTCCACACGGCCTGCCATATTTTGAAATTTTAAGACCTTTCCGGTGATAGAAATGAAAAATTGTCGTGACAATTTACCCGCCAAAATCCCAGATTTGGTATGGGGTCCTCCCGAATCCCAAGAAATGATCTGTCAAGTCAGTAGCTCGAATTTTTCTGTTCTCTCCGTCTATCGAGTCTTCAAGAGCTCCTCCAGCGGTAATTCAGTCAGGCATTTCCCAACGCAATAAAGGCAATAATTTAGTCTGGATAGCCGACTGGATGAGACGAGATGAGAGACGTGAGATGAGACACTCGAGATGAGACACGTGAGATGAGACACGCGCGATGAGACACGCCGATAAACCGCTGTTTACGCGTGCTATGTCTCATTCCAGGTCTCACGCTGGCATTCTCATTGTTTTGCAAGAAATCAAGCAATGTCGTATAAACCGCACGGGCTGGATCTCAACGAAACGCGAAATTATAATTCTCTTCCCTGTCTTCTTCCTCGAAAATTCCAACCAAATTTCACTTGAAAATGTTTGGTTGATTAAGCAAATTTTCAGTTAAAACCGCGACAATTTGATGTCTAGGAGTCTCCTGTTGATCCTTCCCGAGGGCCAAATCCAACTCGTCCCGATCAACTGTGGATGAACAAAAAGGAAAATACATCCAGAAAATAGATTTTCAATTGTACATTACAATAGTGAAGGGAAAACTGAAAATATTGACTCTCGAAAAGCATGTGGACTTCGAAGCATTGATTGTGTACAGAAATCCAGCCGTGAGACGTTTGAAAATTGCTCGGCTAGAGATCTGAAAAACATGACGTACGCAATCTCATTTGAGACCTCACGCGAGATCGCACGACATTGTTTGTAGTCGGCAAGATCTCAAATTTGGATGAGTTGTTTATAGTCGAGAAACTGTAGGCTGGATGAAAGGTTCCTCTCATGAGAGCATTTCCTCCAGACTATAAACGGGCCTTAAGATGGTGTTACAACGTGACAGTGACATACCTGACATTCAGCAAGAAAAACCAGAAATTAGAAGACAAGAAAAGAGCGTCATCTCAAGCGGGTTTAGTAGAAAAGGGCGACAAAGTTGCAATTAAATATCTGACAGCTTATCTCAAAGTCTAACTACTACCGGTACAAGGGAAACTAGACGACAAAGATTCCTTCCGACATGATGATGATTGGAGATCTATTTCTTGTTCCCGTCCGCTCCGGCCGCATTGGGCTTGACTTTAGTCGCGGCGGCCTTCTTGTTGATTTCGTCGATCGGCGCCGCCTTGACAAACGGTATCCTTTCCCGGTATCCTACACAGATATTTTGTAAAACCTAGCCAATTTCATGCGACAGAACCCTTTATGTGCTTGTGTTGTTTAAACAAAAGTGTAGGAAGGAATTCAACTAAAACACAAGCTCAAATTAAAATTCACTATTAAAATACAAGTATCGTATTTTCATGAAACGAAAGGTCTATAAAATATATAAATGATAATAAAATAAAACAAAACTAAAATATATAATAAATATAAATAAATAGATAAAATATAATCTTTAAAATTAAAAGTATAACTTTCAAAACGTTAAAATTTTTTCTGAATATATATTCAAGCAGGATTATTGTGAGAAATGCAACTGCTGCAGCAACGGGGGAACTTACTCTTGGGCATGTACGGACGAAGGGCTTCCGGCACGGTGACGCCAGTCTCATCCTGGAAGTTCTCCAGAATCGCACAAATAACACGAGTGGTGGCGCACATTGTCGCGTTCAGCATATGCACCAGTTCGGCCTATACATACGAGACAAAGAGGCTGAAATTTCTAGAATGCTGATGAATTAATTAAAAAGTTACGAGAACGCGAACACATATGTCCAAGTAGAGCGGGGATGACTGGCAACGGTAAAAAACGTATTTTCAAACAATAATCCAATAATAAATTCAAACCAGCCTTCCCATTATTTAAATAATAAATCAAAACAGAAGTCATCATTTTCGTGCAAACAGCTTCATCTTCATTTTTAATACTGCGAATCAGAAAAACAGTTTTATCAGTAATAATATCAAATTATCTGAAATTAATAAACAAAGATAAATACTGGAGGAACAGTCAAGTTTGACTCAAATTTCCATCTCGCTTCAGTTTCTATG
>LRSR01012038.1:0-21424 GCA_001579985.1 Hypsibius dujardini
CTGTCTGTCTGCCTGTCCGTCCGTGCGTCTACTGATGTTCTATTATCCGTGCTCCTGATTGTAAATCTCATATATCAATTCTTTCACAATATTTGCGTTCTAACTACTATTCACATATCTTTGATCATTCCATAAAGCTGATTGCGGTCGGCGATCTTCCGTTTCTTATTGACCAGCTGTAACTGCAGCCGGAACAAGTCCTGCCTCCACTGGTTGTACTCCTTCAAACCCACCTGTACATCCCCTTCTTTGGTGATCAAACCTTGATGTAGCAGGATCGCTTTCCGGCTGGGTACATTACAGAATCGCCATAGCGAAGGGTCGTTCAGTGAATGGTACTTAAAATCGTAGAGGTGTGCCTCCGGATCCCATGAGTCAAATTCCGCCCCTGAAATGCCGGAAAATTTATCGGAAGCAACATAATGAAGGTTACGCAGGAAAAAACGAGGCAGTCCACCTCACAAGGAAGTCAACACACAGATGACTGTGGGCACAGAGGCTAACAGTGAAACAGACAGGCAGACAGACACACTGATAGACTGATTGCCTACCTAACGTGCAGACACAGACAGACAGACAGACAGACAGCCAGACAGACGGACAGACAGACAGACAGACAGACAGACTGACAGACTAACGGACAGACAGTCACAGGCAGACAAACGAACAAACAGACAGAATGACTCACCTTGCCATTTGGGTGTGAAGCCCATGCCAGCTTGACCGGTAGACAACTTCCATTCATACCACGACGGAAGTGGCAGCTTATTCCTGTATTCCAAACGGCGAAACAACGGCAGCTCCGGCTGCGGCCATCCGTTGGGTAAGTGCAAAATTTTCTGACCAGTGGGCGGAGGAACAAGATGCGGTCCTCGCAGGTGTGTGCTCAACCTGTGCCATCGACTGGCTAACGGTGCCGATGATGGTGGTATTTGTTTCTTCACCGTCGCCATTTCTCATTGAGTAAAACTTCAGTCAGGACTGGGGAATATTACTTGAATTTATTATGGAGTATTTTCGTTTGACACAAAAGAATAACAACTCATCATTCTAAAGTACAGGTTACAGATCCGTAAACCACGTGTTGCCTAGTGCGTTGGTAATAGGAAGACCTTCGTGTATTCCTTTTTTTCCTTTTTCTGCCTCAGACAGCACTTCACTGCAACACTGCAACAATGGAGCACAAGAATGCGATCAATTGATAGTTGATTTTTGCGTCTGAAACAGGATTTCTCCCATTGATTTTTTTAGTTTTGGTAACGAGGAGTCTATCGGGGAGGAAGTCAAGCTCAATTCTGATTTGTAATGAATAAATTTGATTTGATTTTAATTCATAGTTATATCACAGTGTACATACAGTAGAATTTTTGAATTCGGCATCGATTAAACAAAAATCGGTGAGGAAAGTCAAAACTGAGGGGAATATGGCAGTTCCAAGTTGGAACACAATCAACCAATCAACCATTACATTCGCATGCGCAGTGCACGGGGTGCAGCGCAGAGTGCGCATTGCTCATACACACGGGTCAGTCACTCCACCAATCAACTGTCGAGAGAATGCGCAGAGCACGGGGTGCAGCGCAAAGTGCGCAATGCTCATACACACGGGTCAGTCACTCTACCAATCAACTGTCGAGAGAATGCGCAGCGCACGGGGTGCAGCGCAAAGTGCGCAATGCTCATACACACGGGTCAGTCACTCCACCAATCAACTGTCGAGAGAATGCGCAGCGCACGGGGTGCAGCGCAAAGTGCGCATTGCTCAAACACACGGGTCAGTCACTCCACCAATCAACTGTCGAGAGAATGCGCAGCGCACGGGATGCAGCGAAAAGTGCGCATTGCTCAAACACACGAGTCAGTCACTCCACCAATCAACTGTCGAGAGAATGACAGCGCTGATACCACAAATTTGATTTGGAATCGATTGACATCAGCGGAATCATATGTGGGTGCCAGGGGGCGGAGCTATGGGTCATTTCTGCAATGTGATTTCTAGCCCGAGACCCCAATGTAAAATCATGATTTATGTACAGGTATTTGCGGAAAAAAAACCCTCTCCGATCGGGAGGGAAAATTGCTCATTCACTCATTCACTGCTCCAGTAAGGCGAACACCTTTCGCGAAGCACTTTCCCGCCCCGCGTGAGATCTACGCACCGCGCAGTATTTCCAGCAGGTGATTTGATTGTTACCGTATGCTCGCGATCTCAAGGGACAGCTAAGCCCCGCCTCTTTCGTTATGGCCCTGCACTCGATTGAACGTTCAATCTGATTCACTCTTCTTTGATTGGCTCATTTTTTACAGCTTACTCCTTCTGGTCGATTGATTGATTGTACAGTCGTGCTTTCCGTGTATCTGTCCCTACAGTGCTCCATTGATTGATTGATTGTACAGTCGTGCTTTTCCGTATTTGTCCCTACAGTGCTCCATTGATTGATTGATTGTACAGTCGTGCTTTTCCGTATATTTGTCCCTACGGTGGAAATTTGGTTAACATCTTCACAGTAAATGTCTAGACAAAGGCATGGAAGCTCTGAAACAGTAGAGGTAATCGAGCTTTACTTCAAAGATTTGATATATCCAATACGTAGAAAAAAAAAGAAAAATATCCGTGACTGGTGCAGCGCTTGCTACCTGGACTCATCACAAAAAAAGGGGTCGGTTTGGTATTAAAGAACTGAAAAACACAAGGCGTCAATCAGTTCTCAGTGCAGTATTGCTCAAAGGCACTATCGCGACTATCTTCAACTCTACGTTCACCAGTGTGACTGCGTGTGTAAAAAAGAGCACCCCTCCACACGGGATAAGTCGTGAGAGGGAGAAAGAGAGAAAAGAGAAAAAAATGAACACAACCGAAAGAGAAACTGGGAAGACGACACGGAGCAGGCCTCACACTCGTTTTGACAGATACCGTCTTCTTGCAGGCGTGTTGCGCAAGTGGTGCGTGTTCTATATGTGTCCACCAAGCAGCTCGAACTTACTCTTTATCGTACAGGGTGCGAGGGGTCTTGGTTTGTTGGTGGTAGCTGATTGGTTCAAGCAAACAATTGCCGGAGGGAAATAAAGGCAGGTTAGACTAAGTTCAGCGACTCAGCGCCTAAGGAAAAACCAAAAGCACAAATTAAAAATATATGCATAGGAGAGTGGGCAAACAATTCTGGAATGTATATTGGACATATCAAACATCGACAGAGACAACGATGCAATACAATATCCTACGAAAACACGACAGACAGATAGACAGACAGACAGACAGACAAACAGACAGACGGACAGACGGACGGACAGACAGACAGACAGACAGACAGACAGACAGACAGGTAGACGTATCGACGTACTTGAGGAGGCTCTTCAGGGGCTGGACGGATACCTACACATAGAGCACCGAAATAAGATTAGCAGGGCGTCATGAAAAAAGCACGGATCAGGGAGAAGACCAACCATTGGCAACGCCATTTCCTCCCCCTCGCTGACCACGATTTCCGCCACGTTTACCGCGGGCCGTCACCGGCTTGAATCCTTCTCCATCCACATCTTCTCCGCCGCCCAGTCCGTTAAGCTGTCCATTTGGCAGATTAGTCTGACCGTCAGTGTGAGGCTTGGCGCGAGCAACAGCAGCAGCACCACCATCGTTGTCCGAGCGAGGCTGGCTGTTGCCTTTGCTGCCGCGGTTGCGTCCGCTGCCGCTTCGGCCACCGCCACGACCACCCCCACCCCCACCAGGGCCGGCTGGGGCGTTGTTGATCGGTCGACGGCCCTCCGGATGGCCGTTAATCTCCACGGCACCACCGTTCTGCACAACTCCATTAGGCGACCCACGCGGAGCATCCTTCATAAAAAGATACGTTCAAGCACCTTTTCTACCGCCCTCAATGATTTGGCGCAAGTCGTACCTTTCGTGCAACTTCTCCCTCCGTTCCTTGTCCACTGGACCGACGACCGGCATCGCCGCCCAATTCCGGCCAGTCTTTGGACGCCGGCTCAGCCTCGCCATGACCGTTCCGCTTATCTTCTCGGGGGCCGCCGTCACGACGCGGTCCACCGAAACCGGCTTGCTGATCGCGACGGCCGTTGAACTGCCCCTGCTGCTGGCCACGCTCATCCCGACGGGGCGGATAGCCTCCCCGGTTCTGCTGCTGCTGATGAGGAGCTCCTCCCACACGATCTTCGTGGGAGCGCCCGGCCACCGGCAGAGTCTGCTGCTGCTCGTGGTGCGACGACTCCTGACGACCGTTCAAAGAAGCGTCCGAGAGCTTTCCGCCGCCCACAACGCCACCGTCCACCGATTCACGCTCATCGGTCTGCTGACGGCTGAACTGGCCGCGCTGCTGCTGCTGCGGATGCTGGAAGGGGCGATCGCCGCGGCGCTCCTGCCCGAGACGCTGTCGGCGTTCTTCCTCCATCACCCGGCGCTCCTCCTCCATCTCGCGGTTGTGATCCACCTGATACTCAATCAGCATCTTGGCCGCGTCCGTGTCGACTCGCAGGCCCGTCAGCACGGCCGGGACGAAACCGTCGCGCCACTCGAACGGCAGGTTGAAGCTGGCCAGCTGCTCCGCGTTATCGCACAGCGTCAGTCCGAGGAGATTGGCGGTGCGAGTGATTTCGTTGATGTTGGTGCCTAAATAAATGATAATAACAATGCGGTACAGTCCACAAATGGGCATGGCACGACCCCGGGCCGATGGGGCCATTGGTTGATTGATTGGCCCCGGTCCGTTGGGCCAGTGGTAGATTGATTGATTGATCGGTCTCGGTCCTGTGGGGCTAGTGGTTGATTGGTTGATTTATTGACCCCGGTTGGGTGACGCCGGTGCTTGATTGATTGATTGATTGGCCTCGGTCCTGTGGGGCTAGTGGTTGATTGGTTGATTGATTGACCCCGGTTCGGTGACGCCGGTGCTTGATTGATTGATTGATCGGCCTCGGTCCGGTGGGCCAGTGGTAGATTGATTGATTGATCGGTTCCGATCCTGTGGGGCTAGTGGTTGATTGATTAATTGACCCCGGTCCGGTGACGCCGGTGCTTGATTGATTGATTGATTGATCGGCCTCGGGTTCCACTCTACATTATTTTCCCAACTCACCTGAACGGCCAATGATATGGCCGACCCAAAATTGTTCGATGTAAACGACATCCTGGAAGTAACAAAGGCATCAGTGAAATGCAGAGAGAAAAATGAGGCAAAGACCTGCTGAAAAGACAGTGAAGGGTAGAGAGACCGACCTTGACGACGTCCAAACTTTCCTGAGCTTGCTTCAAAGCATCCTCGTTGGCGGCGATGATGGTGATGTGACCTGTGCGGCTGTCCAGCAGGACGCGGACAATCCCCGGCAGCTGCCGAGCGCGGACAACGTTGCAGTACTGATTGCCAACGACTCGATTGAGGTACTGGAGGGGTACGACAAATTCCGCACGACAGCTGCCAGAGATGTCGCTGACGTCCGGGCCAAAGTGCTCCAACTTCAGTTTGGCTATTTCGTCGCGAATGTTCTGACGGTGCATGCTGATTGCAAAAACAAAGATACAGAGGAGAGACAATTAACATCACCACGAAAAAGTTGACAGAGAAACCACCGGAGTAAAGTATCATTCTGCTCTTACGCATGGGTGAGATGCATGTCGGCCAAGATCTCCGCTCGATGAACACCGGCTTTCCCGTAAACCTGCAAACACCAGAATACAATTAGCGTCAACTAAAAAGCCCACTTGGGTGTCAAAAGAAAGGTAAACAAAGCTGTTTCTAATTAAATTTAAAATCAAGACGCCTGATCAATCAATCAATCAATCGAATCTTACCATGACGACGATGATCTTCAAATCCGGGTCGTAGCGGACGTAGTCAAACTTGCCGAAATCCGAAAACATTGTCAAATGACGTTCGTCCGTAGCTTCGTTGACCGCTCCATCTGGCACGGGAAATGCCACTTTAAAGATGGAGATCGGAGAGACCGCCACCTTCGCCTGGGGAGTCCGCATCTGATCAAACCGAGGAAAACAACATCAGAATTGTGCAATTTACGCGTATTTCTCAGTATTTCGACTCGCAGCATATACCTGTTCAATCGCGCTATGGACGCGACGCTGTGGGGTCAGTTGCAGATCCACCGTGAACAGCCCCTTGGCCTCCGACACGAGAACGCCTTGATACCATGCCTCAGGAGCACCCTGTTTTACCCGATACAAAACCTGAAAAACGAGACGTTCTCAAGTAAAAAGTAACAGTCACCCACCATCAAAGCATATAAAAAACAACTCAAACTCAAACATCTAGACTTGCGCCTTTATGAAGCTAACTCACTCAAGCCTGTTGAATTCCCGTCAAATTATTCAATTGATTGATTGATCGATTGTAGAAACGCGACGATGTGATATTCCGTAAGAATCAAACAAATCACGATTTCACGTTCTCGTCTGATTTCCCGTCTGTTTCTCGTTTTGTACGGATAGAAAGGAAGCCAAAGTACAGTTCTCGAGACATGATGGTCATTTACTATTGTAATTGGAAAGCTCCAAGAGGTAACCACTCATACAATCAATTAATCAATCAATCAATGATATACATACCGCACCATATTTGATTGAGGAAATTACGAAGCCACAACTATATTTCTGTTTGCCCATAACATATTTCAGCAGCAGCAGCTCTCTCGAATCAAAACCAGGTGATCAAAATTAAACACCCAGAGTGCAACAGAAATAATGGCAAATCTGGAGAATAGTTCCTCCTAGTCAATCAATCAATCAATCGTACATTACCAAGCCGTATTTGATTAATGGAAATTTCATAACTACAACTACCTTTCCGATCGACCTTAACGTTGTTTCTCTTTGCCCATAGCATACTTCAGATCAAACAAATCAAAATTGAACGATATAGACGGGAGCGTGAAAGAAACAGCAAATCCGGAGAAGGGTTAAAAATCTTCCCCTACCTCAACGAGACCGCCGGGGATGGCCAGCCGGTGGCGAATGTCCTCGATATTCCGTTGGGCCGGAGCTTCCCACAGGGTCCCGTCACAGGGGTACCAAGCTTCCGGCCGCCAACTGCAAGGAAAAGCACCGAATCACGACCGAGACCTCGGGGACGTCTTGCGAGAGGAAGTTTCAGCAACACACTTACTCGTGCTCAAATTTCAAGTAGACTGTGGCGTTCTCCGGTTTGACATCAAGGACAGTTCCCTAGAGAAAAAGGATGGATGCTTTAACAGCAATCGTGAAACTCAAAACCGATGGCTGAAGGCAATTACGGGGTAAAGTCCATGATCGTCTCCCAAAACTTCCACAGTCAACTTGGAAACGATGGCACCAGGCATTTGGCTGAGTGACTGCTTCCCCGTCCCGTTCGTGGTTATTCAGCAAAAAAGGCTGATGAGAAGACAGCGATGTGAAATAAAAGGAGATGAGAGTCTTAATAGAAGGAGGAAGTGAAATTTTCCGCAAGGAAAAACACACGCTAAAATGACGCGGAATCTTTAGAAATCTCCATCCTTTTTTGCCTGCTTTTGGAGAGCTCGTAAAAAAATTCTGCTCGCCTTGAAAAACGTGCTCGCATTCTCCCTCCCAGCGATGAGACAACACGAGTGCGAGCGAGGACTCGCCTTGTCATTCCGTCAGTCAAAAATACGTCCACGTGGCCTAAATTCATGCCAAATTGGTTTGTTCGTATCACGTGGTCTTGACTTCATTTTGACACGCAAAGGGAGCGACTGATTGGTTGTGACTATCGGGAGGCGGGGCCAGAATTTCTCACAATAAATTTCACACGTTGACTGACAAATTTATAATTACGTTTACATTTCACAACACTTTTCAATGCACATACTTTTCCATTAACGGTTATAAAATTACGGCAAAAAGTTAGTTTAATTTTAAATGGCCGATCTCCTTAAACTCGACAAGGACAAGACGACGACGCGTGTGGCTACAGCAGCAGAAGAAGAACCGGCGGATCGTCTCCCGGAGAATCCGTTGTCTCGGCGAACTCGCAAAATATGCTCATTTATTGTGACCGAAGTACGTACGACCTTATGTGTCGAAAGGGCAACCCATTTTTCTGTCTTATTGTTAGCAGTCAGCAGTTACTTTTTTGAGTTTCAATGGCAAAAACGGCAAAGTATTTATTTCCATGTTTTTGACTGCGGTTACATCGATCAATCGATTGATTGACTCTATCCTTTCTAATCGGGCAGTCTGTTGCTTGATTGGTGAATTGATCGATAGTGATGAACAGCAAGAACAAAATGTGCAGCTTTGGGTTGAGATCTGGAGTCAGGGCGGACACCGCCTCAAAAACGTATGCCCAGGACACCGTTTCTTTGAACAATGTGAAACGCTTTCTAAAAAAAATTGTCTCACGAAAAAAATTGGTGCATCTGGCACAGGTCCCAAAACTTCGAAATATCAATCAATCAATCAATCAATTAGTCAATCGCATTCAGCACTGCAGAAAAGACATGCATCTGGGCTTCACTTGCTGTGAGTCAAAGCCTGTGCCCCCATTTGCTTGTGCATTTATCGGACGCTCGACTGGCTTTTGTCTAGGAGTTGCTGGAAAATTTGGACGCGATTGGATCGGCGAGAGCGGTGACAGATGCTGGTGTTCGACGGAATTTGCAGTCCGACTTGGAGCACAGTCTGCTGGACGCGCAGGAGTCATTCGTGTTGGAAATGAAAGCGATGATGCAGGCAAGGGGTTTGGCACAAAGATTATGTAGGGGGTGTATATTCTCTTCGGGGTTGACAATTTGGTAGTTCCCTCGGTCAGGATGTAAGTGACGATCCTGCTGCAATTACCTTTCCTCTTGCTTCATTACTTAGAATCTGGAGAAGGGCCATGAGGAGATGGCGTCCGTCAATTCATCAATCAAGCAAAAGATGGACCACTTACAGACGTTGAAAGAGGGATCTCGCTCTTTCATAGAGAAGACGCGCTCACTCGACCAAGAAATGTAAGTCGCTTATTATTTCAATTGATTGATTGGTCGATTGATAGATTGATCTATTGGCTGATTGATTAATTGATTGGTTGATTGATTGGTCGATTGATAGATTGATCAATTGGTTGATTGATTGGTTGTCTAATAATTGTATAATTGCCATGCTCATTGATTGATTGATTGATTTTAAATTAAAATATTAATTAAATGACCCGGTTGACGATTTTCGCCTCGAATTAATGTCAAGCTTCTGTGTCAGTAGGTACTTGTAATTGCAGGAAAATCACCGATCAGAAACTCGTCCTTGCCAGAAAACTACGTGCCGCTTTTACGCTTACTCCCCGGGAAACGGAAATTCTCAAACGCGGATCCCCCACCGACCGTGGATTATCCCGCGTACTAATTCATCATTCCGCTTCCCTTTTCTCGAGATGTCTTGTGTTTAGAGCGATGTTTTTGGTTTTCTTGCGGACATTTTAGGAGTTTTTCGACGCCTTAACACGAGTCCAACAGATCTGTCAACACTGCCGCACCCTCATGCGGCTCCACGCCGGCTCGCAAGTCCTCGGGATGCAGCTGCTGGACCTGGCCTCGCAGTCGCATGAAGCGGGCCAGCAGAAGCTGTACCGGTGGACGCTGGAGGAATGCCGGCGAATGACCATGGAGAATCCAGTCATTTCGCCGATGCTGTCGGAAGCGTTACGCCACCTCCAAGCACGGTCGGCGGTGCTGCTGAGCGTTCTGGATGAATATGCATCCGCGAGAAAGTCCGTAGTGACGAGTTTGTTTCTGTCAGCCCTTACGCAAGGCACTCCAGGTACAGTACAAACAATCAAGCCGGCAGGCAGACAGACAGACAGACAGACAGACAGACAGACAGACAGACAGACAGACAGACAGACAGACAGACAGACAGACAGACAGACAGACACTTACTGGAAGACGAGGCAGTTTGTTCCAGGAAGTTAATTTATCTGCATATGTTCAGCAAGCTCTCGCCCATTGGAGCTGCATTCGTACGACACGCTCCGATACATTACCCTGGTGCTGGGATGGATTCATCAGGCGGTAGCTACGGAAAAGGATTACCTGTCGTCCTTGCTGAAAGATCTCCCTGCTGTGGATTTGCAGGACGCGACAGTTCGGGCTTTCGCTGTGCTCACCGAAGGCCTAGTCCAACCGCTGAGATCGCGACTGGAACACATCACCACAACCGAGAAAAATGTGGTGGTTCTTTATAAGGTCCGACATTGGACGCAATTTTACATTGAAAAAATCAGGTTTGATTCGAGTTTGACTGAATAATTTATTTGCTTTCCTCTTTTCAGACGATGATTTTAAAATTTTTATGTACTTTGCAGGACAATGATTTCGACAACGGATTTTGCGAATAGCCTCTTGCAACTGCTCACCGAATCCCTGGAAGCCATCCGCAATCATTACATCTTCGCGCTGCGTAATCTCGCTTCCAATATCGGAAAGAAGCTTGACGTCCCCCACGAGGATCTCCAGCCGTCGCTGTCGCTGACTTCGATCCTGTCATTGTTACGCGAATTAATAGCCTGCCACGAGTTCCGAAATGGTAACACCGAAGACATGACAACCCTCACGTCGGTGGTGCTGGAACCATTGCTGCAGATGTGCAATGAATCCGCTTCCCATGTCTCGCCCAACACTCCGATCGTGACGGCGGTGTATCTCCTAAACTGCCTCTACGTTATCAAGTGCGCCCTGTTTCCGTCAGATGAACAGGGCCGGTCTTGCTCCGAGCTTTTGGATCGCCAGGTATTGCAAGGCAGACAAGCGTGCAGGCAGACAAGTTGCTGAAGAGGCGTGGACAATCAAGCAAGTATACTGGTGACTACAGACAGACAGGCAGGCACAGACAGACAGACAGTTGGGCAGACAGACAGTTGGGCAGACAGACACAGACATACAGACAGACACAGACAGACAGAAAGTTGGGCAGACATGTGAACAGTTCGATAATTAGACATGCAGAGAGACGGACTGGTTGCACGAGGACAGACAGACAGACACTGAGGTGCGTGGGTTTAGATGGGCCAACAACGTGGAAGCTCGTCAAAGTAAAGAGTGTCGGTTCTAAGACCGCACTCACCTGTCTGGATTGCCGGCTGGCCTTTTGATTGCAATTCTGCGTACCAGTTTCGAATTAATTTCGATTTGTTCTAACAGTGCGACGCCCATATCGACGTGCTTGTTAGCGAGACCAGCAGTGGAATTATTTCAGCTGTCCGCATGAGGCCGCTGCTGGAGATTTTACGGTTTCCTGAAGAATCGGTCAGTGTATGATTTCTTTAGGGCCGTCTGAAATCATGATTTACGGTCGATGCAGTTGCAGATTGTTTTTCTTGACTATTTTCATCTGGTTTAAACAGCGCATCACGCCAGATGACTACGATGTGGAGCAATTTTTGGTAACTTTCATAAATTTCCTGTTCTCTTGCAACGGACTCGTTTATTCCTGTCCTCTTCATTGTTTCCTGATATGACTCGTTGTCTTGTCTAGTTGACTGCCTGTCTGAAATTTCTGCTTGTTCGTTTTATTTTTTTTTGCTTGCCTGTCTGTCTTATCTTTGTGTCAGTCGGTCTTGCTGGTTGTCTGGCTGGCTGGCTGGCTGGCTGTCTGTCTGTCTGGCTGGCTGTCTGTCTGTCTGGCTGGCTGGCTGGCTGTCTGTCTGTCTGTCTGTCTGGCTGTCTGTCTGTCTGATCTTTCTACCTATTTTACCTGCCTGATTCTCTGTCTGCTTTCCTTGTCCTTAAATCTTTCCGATAGTCCTTTTTTTATTTTGTCTGTACAGTACGAGCCTCATCAGTAGCGGCAGCAACATCAGTCATCCTGATATATTCTGTTTGCTTTCAGGGTGCCTTTAATCTGTACCTGACCAATCCGGACGATTTCTTGCCAAGGGAACTTCGCATGCTACAAAGTACCATTGTGCGGTAGGTTGAGCATCCTTAAACTAACAAGGGGTCGGAACGATAGCCGACACGCCCATCTGCCTTTTTTTCTCACAGATATTGAACTAAATATGCACATTTTAGAAAAATATTTTGTCTGCCCTCGAGCCCTGGTCTTAGCCAAGAAAAATGGAAGGATCCCTTTGGCACTAACCGTTTAACCATTGATTTCAGCGGTTGATTGCTTGATCTTGTCGCACTTCAACTAGAATATATTTCCCATATACGATTTCAGAAGGGGAGCCCAGAATGTCTCCGCTGTATGTTGTTCAACAGAGCCACGCCGATGAAATAAATTTTAAAAATCATCATAATTTTAGCTCCAATAAATAACAGAGCGGAGACATTTTGGGTTCCTCTGAAAAATGTATATGGAAAAATATAATTTAGCAATAAATGAAAAGAGATCAAGCAATCAATCACTGAAGCCAATGGTTAAGCGGTTAGTGCAACAGGGACCCTTCGATTTTTCTTGGCTTAGAACAGAACTCGAGGACAGACAAAATTTATTTCTAAAATGTGCATATTTACTTCAATATCTGTGAGAAAAACAAATTCAGGCAGATTGGCGTGTGGGGAACCGTTTCGACCCCTTGTAAGTCTTGCTGTGAAGCTTCGCGCACATTAGCTTAGTCGTGGTACTTGCAGGAGCACCGTAATTCGTACATCCCAGCAGCTCGTCTCAGACTACTACAGACAGATCCACCCGCTCTTACAGTCAACCAAGTTTGCATCCTCTGTAAACCCTTCCGACGTGGTTCAGCGCTTCTTGGTCCAGTAGTATCCGGATATGCAGTGGCGCGCCGAGCTTTGGTTTGAGGGGGGGTGTTTTTAAACACCCCCCTGTTGTTTTTATTGTATCCGAAATATTTCCGATAGAACGTAAATGGGGCACCCTTAGGGCACTTTTTTAACTTTCGGGGGGTGGGGGGGGGGTTTAGATCAACAAAACACCCTCCCCCCCCTCGGCGCGCCACTGCGGATATGATATGAGCAGAGAACGCGCATCTACGGTATCTCGCTCGATCTTCCCACAGTTGACAGCATCACATCACAGCATGTGTTGAAATACGTGAGTGGAAATTGATTCTGATGGCTCATTAATTCTCCTTCCGATCTTCTTCCGGTGTCTGTTTCGCTCGTCTACGGACCAGAGTTGAGATGCCACCCGGCGCGAGTTTTCACGTTTCTACTTACGATTAAGTACGATGTGTGAATGGAAAATTTGACTTTCGGAATTTTTCGACGTCTTGCTGCCATTGCCAGTATAGTAGAGTCTCTTCGGAGCGATCCATAACGTTAAAGTCTTATTCTTACGTCCAGGTGACGTCGCGAAAAGGGGCGGGGAGTCGACTTAAGCTATGGTTTACGCAAACTCTTTAGATAGACAGACAGACAGACAGACAGACAGACAGACAGGCAGGCAGGCAGACATTCAGGCAGGCAGGCAAGCAAACAGACAGACAGACAGACAGGCAGGCAGACAGGCAGGCAGACATTCAGGCAGGCAGGCAAGCAAACAGACAGACAGACAGACAGACAGACAGGCAGGCAGGCAGACAGACAGGCAGGCAGACAGAAACAGGTTTAAGGAAAGCCTCTTTTGAGTCGTTTACATAAGTCCCTGTGATCAAAACAGTTCATTACTATATATATTTGGAAAGGAAATTCATTTTGTGCTTTTTTTATGCTGTTGGAGATGGGAGAAACTTCCTGATTTTCTGTCAGAAATCTGTTTTCTGTAGACCATTTTTTCAACTGTGAATACCTGTTCCGCCAAATTTCAACTGATTTTCAACTGATTTTCAACTGAGTTTCAACTGATTTTTTGTCGTTTATCAGCTTGACACTCGCAGTGTTTTTGTTTGCCTTGATGCTTGGGTTTAAAAGAATATATTCAGAACGGGAAAGTTGTTTGAATTCGGGATATTCGGAATTAATATTGGAATTTACGTTTCCCTTCTGTAATCAATCAATTGATCGTTGGTATCTCATTTGAATTAACTACATATGCAATCAGTCAATCAATGGCTCCTGATTCCGCCTTTTATGTTGTATTTGTGGGTGAGCGCCATTCCGGTTCAGTTTTACCCTGACGTAAACCTTAGCTAGTTTTACCCTGACGTATTTGAAAGTGGGTGAATTTCATAAATATTGCATTAGAATTATTTATGATTTATCTTCTTGAAAGACGTGTATTTTCAGATCGCACCGATCAGCTGATGTGTTTACGTGTGCAAATGGTTTGTTATCGAACACACAAATCAAGCGCCATACCTTAACGCTAAGGTTAACATAAAGTGAAGGATAAGACTTAAGTTTGCGGTTGGCTCCGAACAGACTCCAGTATCGGTTACTAGTACTTACAATACTCGTGCAATGAATCTTGTTTCCGTGTGTGCTGCAGCCGTTTCATGCGGAATGTGTTTAGGAAGGCGAACTGACAGACTATCCGCACCGCTTACCAAAGCAATAAAACTTCACTATTGACAGAAGTTTGGTGATAAGGGGTTCGCCGACAGTATACATACAAAACCGGATAATTTCAAGGCTCCTGTCATTCAGTTTCTGGCTGAACCGGAATCCCGAAAAATTCACAAAGTTACAGTGAAGAGGATTTGAAAATGGCACGACTGACTGTTTCGGTTAAGGAGATGATCGCTCCACACAGACAGACAGGCACACAGACAGACAGTCACACAGACAGACAGTCACACAGACAGACAGGCACACAGACAGACAGACAGACAGACAGACAGACAGACAGACAGGCGCACAGACAGACAGACAGGCACACAGACAGGCAGGCACACGGACAGACAGACAGGCACACAGACAGGCAGGAACGGACATTTTAGGCCGATACCGATACACTGTACCGTTACGTGAAATTCGTACCTTACTTGCCGCTACCCGCTGCTAACGCATTACATAGACTGCAAAACTGATCGCGTGATCCCCTCGCATTGCTTTTTGGCCTAGGCTGTAGAAGCGGTTTGATGGAGCGAAAAACCGGCTTTTTTATATTGAAGTAATTCACCCCCGTCACGTTTTAATTCGAAAAAGTGAACCGAACGAAAATGGACTGGCTGTTAAGATGTTCGCCAGTAGCATCGGAAGATGACAATAATAAGTTCGGACTGTGAGGCCTCAACAGAATCGAGCTTCACAGACATGCACCATACCGGTAATTTAAGCTGTAACAACACGTGTGTAAGTATACTTGTACCATACTCAATCAGGTGGCGCTGATTCTCTCTCTCCACACAAGACAAACAGCTGACTAGTCCGCCGATGTGTCGCAAGTGAGCGACGGCTAGAGAAACCGCACACTACGCCAGGGAAGAGTAGGAGCCGACACTGACAGCCGAAAAACCCCTTACCCGGTACTTCGTACTGTTCGGCAGTACCAAAAATGCCGTATGTATCAAGGCGAGGAACTGCGGCGGCGTCAGACGTGATTCGAAAGTTCGCAAAAAGCCCCCGACCGCGGTCGTCGTCGCGAGCGTAATAAAAAAGCAAGAGCAGCCAGGTTTTGTTTCATCGTATAATATGTACCGTACTCTGTATACGTGCATGCATGTCAGATCGAAGTGCCGTGGAGCATCGTTTTATTGGCACCACGTCGCTGTCATCGTCGCCTTTCCTTTCCCTGCTTAATGTTTTTGCCTTCTCTGATTATTCTTCTCTCACATTGAATAATGGTGCAGCTTTCTCGTGTGTGTGTCTGTGTCTGTGTTGTGTGTGTTTTTTTCGCTGCCAAACCCTGTCTCGGTGTATCACGCATTTTCGTTTTCTCGTTACGATACCACTCCACCCCACAACAACCGTCCCTCTCCCTCTCACCCTCTCACCCTCTCTCACCCTCTCTCACCATCTCTCACCATCTCGTCTGTGAAATTCCCCAATTATAATCTGTGATAACGGTCCGGGGTTATTGACTATTAATAAGCGGAGTATTTTGCAGTTTTGTTTGCAGGAAAGGGAATTGGATACCGCAGTGGACTATATATATAAATAAATAAATAAATAAATATATATATATATATTGGACGGAAAAAGGATGCACTGGTTCGCGGTCCGTTGATGTGAGTGTCTGTCCGTGATCCAGCCGGTTTTGGTTCCCGGATTGTGACTGCCAGCAGATATCGCTTCCGTCACTGTTACTTATGTTACTTATGTTACTGACTTACTGACTTACTGACTTACTGTTATGGGATAATGGAATTAAGGAATTAACCCCGTGTGTACGATGTGGGAAACTGCTGGGCATTGCCGTTTCCTGATCACATCTCCCTGTTGCATGATTGTGCTGGATACGGACTCTGCCGGAGTACAATGCGAATGATGAACGGATGGATGAAATGACATGCTGGCTCAGCAATTGCCCGACAGTGTGCTTTGGCCAGTGTGCTTTGTGGCTGCGGGTATTATTGCGGATTTGAGTGAATGAAGTGACTAGAGACGACGACGGAGCGTCGTCCACTCCGGGAGTCATGGTCGCGCCACGAGTGAACCGACGACCACGGCGAGGACAACAACAGCAACCGGGTCCCTGTTTGACACTATTGCTTTGCTCAATTTTGTGTGTGGGTTTCTTGCCAAGTCCGACCGATTGCCGGAAACCGTACAACATCACCCTCGGCTACCTCACCGCCATAAAAGGCTCGGAGAATGCCCAGTTTCGGCAGGGTCTTGTGATTTCGGTGAGTTTGGGATGAACTGACGGACGGATGTGGTGACGGGCAAGCAGGCAGACAGGCAAACCCGAAAGGCGAGCGGACAAGCAGACAGATAGGCAGACAGGCAGATAAGCAGACAGATAGGCAGACAGGCAGATAAGCAGACAGACAAAGAGGCAGGCAGACAGACAGACAGACAGACAGACAGACAGACAGACAGACAGACAGACAGACAAACAGACAAACAGACAGACAGATACATAAACGACACACAGAAGACAGACAAAGAGAAACATCCTGTGATGATAAACCCTTATCTGCCCGACGATTGTTTATTTTTGTCTGATCAAAGAGCAGTACTTTGCGGTACAACGGGGTAATCTCTGTTTTTTCAGGGCGCCATCTCCTACGCGATTGATCAGATCAACAATAACTCTAATCTTCTACCGAATCATCACTTGAATCTGATTTGGGCTGATACGCATGCCGACTCCTTCTATGGCACCCGAGAGCTCACCACTTTGTGGGCTAGCGGTGCCGTGGCATTTTTCGGGCCGGAAGACACATGTAACGTCACATCAAAACCATCATTAACGAAAATACTTGTTGTATTCAGATAGACGACCAACAGACCGGCCACCAACAGATAGATAGACAGTCACAGACAGACAGACAGGCAAAGAGACAGACACACAGACTCACAGACACACAGGCAGGCAGGCAGAGAGACAAACAAGAGACAGAGAGACAGACGGAGAGACAGACAGACAGGCAGGCAGACAGACAGGCAGACAGACAGTCAGACAGTCAGACAGTCAGACAGTCAATCAGACAGTCAGACAGACAGTCAGACAGAGATTTTCCTTCTTTTACGAAGTGTAACCAAAACCTTTCTTTGATAGGTGAGAAGGAAGCGTTTATCGCCGCCGCTTGGGATCTCCCTATGATCAGCTATGTAAGTGCTTCTTTGAGTCGAATATCTCATAAGACACCATGCAATATAGTGGTGATAAAGACAAGACGCTTCTCCAGGAGAAAAGTTCGAAAAAACAATAAAAAATACGCAGGCAGCAAATGAAAAATGTATTTTCTTTGGGTATTTATGTCCTGCGTGGGTGGATTGACTTTTGACTTGAAGGCTGACAAAGAGATTAATATTATTAATGTGACGAGCAACGTAAGCAGCAAACAAATGCGGACCTTTTTCGCTTCTCACTTACAAGTACCGAGGAGTGTCTGAGTGTTGCTGATCACGTTTAATTAAGGCAAAACTGACACCTTGCACAACGTAAGAAACAGTTCGCGAATTGAATTCCAATCACAGTTGCAGTTAAGTAATCCAGACATCTTTCATGCAGACTGCAGACTGATAGACAGCTAGCTAGACATCGGGTTTTCATCTCAATGGTACTGGAACAGGACCTTCAGCGAGATAAGTGCAGTGCTCTGTTTTGAAGTCCAGAGCACACTTTCAACCGGTATACGCTGATATCTAGACAAACTGAATACTAACCGTTTAAAAATCCTTGGCATGTCCGTCTGTCAGACATGCCAAAATCCTTGGCATAAATCCATATATACATATATATATATATATGGATTTATATATATATGTATATATATATATGGATTTATATATGTGTATATATATATATGGATTTACATATATATATGTATTTATGGTACCTAAGGGTCTAGCTGTTTTGACCTGACCGTAGATATGAGCTTCTTGTTTGAGCGCATGGGGGACATCAGTGCCAGGCCCCGGAGTCCCTTCTCCTGGGATTTCACTGATCCCCTTAACTGCTACTGAAATTCATGATTTAATTGACTATCCTGGGCGACACCCGGATGTAATGAGGCCCATCAATGGCCTGGATTCATCCTGCAACCGCGAGTATTTGTCATGCAAATAAGGAGATACGGGAATGCAGGAGAAGAGCTGAGGCAATATGGTTCTTTAGAGCTGTTTATATAAATGAAGATTAATTTTAAATATGTTATAGAAAAATTAAAAATGTATGTAAATATAAAAGTAATGTAATCTTGCTGATTGAATATATATGAATAATGAATATAATTACCTTATCGGTATCAATGTTAGAGGCGCAAGCATGAGAGAACTAGGAATGGATTGTGTTTTGAGATCGGTTTTGATTGTGTCTGTTTTGTGATGTCTCTCAAAAAACGGGTCCTGATACGAGTAGTCGCGGTCACCTGACGGATGCGTGCGTGGTGATTTGAGCGAAAACGAGCGCGTCTCCATAGACTGGAACAAACACTCATGGAAATAACCGTCATCGTGGCATTCGCTTGCGCTTTATTGGCGCTGTAAATAATAAAGTAATAATAAAAGAAGAGGCCGAATATTAAATGTCTGTTGTCTGCCAAAAAAGTCTCGTTGCAACCACTGACATCTATGCAGTGCCGTGTTCGCACTAGTACACCGCACTATAAGGCATAAGTGCTGTTTTTGTAATGAAACTATTAGATTTTTTATAGACATGCTTCATCAATCGAGTTGCAGGGAAAAATTGTATACTGTCTGTCTGTCTGTCTGTCTGTCTGTATGTCTGTCTGTCTGTCTGTCTGTCTGTCTGTCTGTCTGTAGTTGTACACAGGCTGAAGCGTCAAGGTTTCCCGGAATCAAAGAATAGTATTGAAAAATAATTATGATTATTTTGTGTCATGTGAACCTTGCCTCATTTCGACATAAACGATATGCATAGATACGAAAAGCCGATTGGTTATTAAGGCTGTTGCTCTACCCCCAACTGGGAGATAAATGCGATATTCCATCGGATCAAGCAATACCGGTATATACGACTATGGTACTTGTATTTCGAAATGTTAAAAATCTAGTCATGAACAAATGCTAATATGCATGTAACTGTAATTTGAAATATTACTGATAATAAATAATAATATAATAATAATATCCTTTTTCTTGGTTGAATACTTATACCAGAATAGGTTTCTTTGTCTGCGTCAAAATTAACGGATTTATTTCTTAATTTTTATTAATATTATTAGCAAGTTGCGAAAACAAAATTTAAAGTTGAATCGGTCGCGTATTTTGACTCTTTTACGTTTTCTGTGTATTAGTGCTCTGTTCACTGAAAATATTTGTATCGTTCGCAGAAATGTTCGGATGCAGCGGTATCGGACCGAACGATCTACAAGACGTTCGCGCGACTTCAGCCGCCGGACGTGCAAGTGACAAAGTCCATCACTGCGCTGCTGCGCCACTTCAACTGGAGTAAGTTCTCCATCGTCAAGGGCAGTACCCACGCGTGGCAGGCCATTGCAAGGAACCTGCGGGAACAGGCCAGCAAGTACAACTTGACCATCAACTCAGAGGATGAGTTTAAGGAGCCGTATCAGCCGGATTTCGATCCCAGCTTGTTTCCAGAAATCATCGAAAAAACATACAGAAAGACTCGTAGTAAGTACAGACAGACACACACAGACACACACACACACACAGACACACACAGACACACACAGAACACAGACACAGACACAAACACAGACACAGACACAAACACAGACACAGACACAGACACAGGCACAGGCACAGGCACAGGCACAGGCACAGGCACAGGCACAGGCACAGGCACAGGCACAGGCACAGGCACAGACACAGACACAGACACAGACAGACAGACAGACAGACACAGACACACAAACACAGACACACAGACAGACACACAGACAGACACACAGACAGACAGACGTATGAAACCAGACGCTGATTTTCACCTGTCCACTGTCGTTTCAGTTTACATATTTTTGGGAGAGCTGAACAGCCTTATCGACATGATGCTGGAAATGTTTAATAAGCAGCTGCTTTCCCTTGGGGAATACGTGGTTATCTACTTCGACCGCCAGCAGTACAACCCGGACGATCCCACCTTCTACTTCCGCAGTTCGCTCATCCACATGGATGATGACATTCCAGATAACTTCGAGGTGATTGAGGCTATGCAGAGCCTGTTGATTATCACCAGCACCCATCCTACCAATCCAGAGTACGAGCATTTCAAGACGATGGTCAACAAGTACAACGAGCTGCCGCCCTTCAGCTTCCCTAATCCCTTCAGCAGCATGGCCGGTCTGCCAAACGGCATGCAAGGCTACCAGAAACCGATTACGGAATTCGCGGCTAATCTGTATGACTCGGTGTATTTATATGCCGAAGCATTGGAAAAGACGTTCGCGACCAATGGGACGATTAAAAATGGCGAGAAAATTATCGATCACATCTGTGGAAAACGCTACAAAAGTACACTTTTTTTATTTTATTGTTCAGTTTTTTAATTTTAAATTATGATAATATTAACTCAAATTATAACTCACTTAATCTTTTATTCCATTATAAATTTTTGGCAGAAAATTTGAATTTGACTTTAATTTAATAATTTTTAGGTATTCAAGGAATTACCTTATTCATTGATGACAACTGCGATGCGGAAGGCAATTACACCCTACTGGGTCGACAACGCGAGGTCTCCAAGAAGGCAAATTTCTCCATGAATCCCGTTGGCATTTTTTTGTCCAACACAACAGGTGCCGGTGCCTTGCCTGTAAGTTTGGTGACAACAAAATCGCGTTGAAGTGCAGGTTTTCTTGATTAATATTCCTATTGTTCTGGATGTGAGTAGTCTTTGCGTCAATTGGTCAACACCACGATCGAATGGATTAAGGGCTTGCCACTTGACGAACCCGAGTGCGGCTACAACGGTGACAAGTGTGCTGACGAGCCTGGTTAGTGAGATTTGCCTATCACCTGTCTGTCTGTCTGTCTGTCTGTCTGT
>LRSR01012039.1:0-15033 GCA_001579985.1 Hypsibius dujardini
CCGAATATTTTTCCGGTGTCAGGGGGCGGAGCTGTAGGCCAGCTCTGGAAAGCTACGCTCGAATTTCTTGTCCTTTTTGAGAAATACACACAACTCCGCCCCCTTACACCTGAAAAATATTCGGCTGATGCGGATCGACTCCAAATTGAATTTGGTGTGGGAAAGTGTTAAAACACTTGTTTTAAATGCATGTTTCAAAATCTACATTTTTTACAGTGGAAATCAAGGAAAATATTGAGCTTTCAATCAATCAAGCACCTGTTCACAGCACAACCTCGCTGGGAAGTCTTTTTCTGCCTTATTCTTTTCTGAAACCGGTAATGTGATTTCCACGCGGAGACCCCAATGATAAATCACGATAAATAGGCAGCTGTTTGTAAAAAAAAACTCACGCCGATCGGGAGGGAAAATCTCCATTACTTCCCGAGTAAGTAAAGGTGACATTATTCTGTGTGGGGTTATTGTTAGGCGCGACAAAAAGCTAGGCTTGTTGGAAAAGCTTCAGGCAAGCTGTTTGTTTTACGAAGAAGCACAGCATCACCGCGTTGGCGCGTATTCGAGATCGAAAAATGGCGCCGAGGAGAAGGACCGGACTAGGACGCTGCCTTTAACCGTATACATGAAGGCGTAAATACTGCCGGCGGATTGGGCTGATAACGCAAAGAACCCAGCGATTCCCAAAACAAGGTGGAGTATACCATTGGAAAAGGTGATCCATCGGACGAACGGTAAAAGGGTAGAGCTGGACGGGAGGACCCTGAAAAGCGTGAGTAAAGTTACGGGAAGTAACGAGAGCTTTGGACGGTCATTAGCGGACTCAAAATTATTTTTTTGGAGAGTTTGCAAACGTGATCGAAGCTTTCCCAGTTTATTTAAATCAACAGCGTTTGGTCAAGGCTTCTCCGGGTCGTCGTTCGGAACAGGGATAGCGATCATGCTTTCTCCAGCTAGTTCAACCCTCAAAAGTTTGACAAATAAAAGACAGATTCGCTGGGAATGTGTGTAGAGCGGTATACTGTATGATGTTCAGCGAATACAAACACGTCAACAAACAGCGAATACAAACACGTTCTGCGACCAGCTTTTTTAAGGTCGCAGTCGATTAGCATGACGTGGGGAATGCCTAAATAGGGAAAGAGCACACACTGTCCTGGCGACAGTGCCAAACGATTACAAGTAAAATGGAAAGGGATGCGAGCGCGATATCACGACTTAAGGCTGCGCAACCCTTGAGGCGGTTTAGATGATCAATGTCGTACAGCGGATGAATGAGCGACTTTTAATTGTTCGTACGCAAACCGTTGGACTGGTGTTGATGAACGGCGCGGCACTGTATGTTTTCGAATCTTCAAAATGTAGTTAAAAATTATGTTAGTATTTTTCATTGCGGAAAACGGCCAAGGCATGGGGATTGCAAAAACTAAAATTAGTCATTTCAATAACTCTTCCTAGCTAGTTAAACTTTCAATTCATATTTAAGGATGTTTTGTTTACTTTTTCTTGTAACTAAAACTGTTAGTCCATAGTTCAGGTGAAATTAGTTGACTGGTCTTTTTTTCGTTTTTTTCCAAACAAATTTTAGTAACTAAGACTTGGGTTCAGTTTTTTTTACCAAATTATAAACTAAAGATAAGAATTCAGTTACGGAACGTTTTAATGGTGGGTTATCCAAGTG
Organism: Hypsibius dujardini; assembly: GCA_001579985.1. NCBI lineage: Eukaryota > Metazoa > Tardigrada > Eutardigrada > Parachela > Hypsibiidae > Hypsibius > Hypsibius dujardini. Next base: position 1,676 of record LRSR01012039.1, read on the forward strand.
CCGAATTCAGAATCACTTGGATTTGTTTTTTATTAAGACCTAGTTAAGTGATAGATATAACGAATATTTCACCGCTTTAATTAGGCGAATTTAATTTTTGGTCTAATTTCAAAAATGGAAATGGTCTTACTGCATTTACCGCTGGGTGCAATAGATTGATTGCACCAAGCGGTAATTTAAACGTAGTAGGACCGTTCCCAACTTTGAAATTTCACCAAAAATAAATTCGCCTGTCTATAGCGGTGAAATAATTCTTTATATTTATTACTTAACTAGGTTTCATTAAAAAAACAAGTCCAAGTGATTCTGAATTCGGCACTTGGATAGCTCAAGTTAGCATATGAAAATTATGACGGCCTCTGGCTAATAAAAAATACACCGCTTGTCGGGAGTTAATACTTTTCACGTTCTCGTGGCACTTGACTTGTGTGGTTTTTACTGTGCAATCTGTTTAAGACAAGTGAACGTGTAATCTATTGAACCGCCTTTTCGAAAAACACAAAAGCAAGCCAAAACAATTGAGGGCAAATATACGGCTAGGTGAAACGCACGTAAGTGTAAGGACCTGAACTTCATGCACATAATATTGGAGTGGTGCTGTGGTGGTACTGATTCACATCCATGATCCACCAGCTGCGGTACTGGGGCGTGCTTCGACGTGCATGTCTGTGGAACAAAACACATTTTTATTTGTTTATCACGAACAACGAAAGTAATTCATGGTTTTCAAAGGAACTGTTGAGTCGTCCCTCTCGTACATGAGAGCCAGCAACGAACACAGAACGATCAGAATGGCTGCTGCTGCAGCGATTGATGAATTCCATACAATTTCGGATACTTCTGCGGGGTCGGAAGTTATTATCACTTACATGAGATGAGTCCAAGTCTCGTTAAAGTATCGAATTCAGAAAGACTGATTCATGTTTTTGTTTATTACTTGAAGTATGTAAGGGATATTCATCAACATTTTATTAACCTATGTTGTACAGTAGTCGTAGGAACGTTTTGGGCGGAATCTCAAAGCTGGAAGACTCCCGTCACCTGTTTTCGAAGTATAAAGATTGGGATTTTCAGAAAAGATTTCGTTGAGATGTAAGGGTGTCGGCTCGAGCTGACGTCAGTGCTTGAAGAACAAGGGGGATCTAGGAGTTTCTGACGAGCTCTGACGGAAGGAAGGGGGAGTAAAGTCGCTTAATATCGGGCACTGACATCATTGTTGAACGCTCCCTGAGCACCCACACGTGGGCACTGACCCTCACCATTTGACTTAAAGTCGATTGGCATCAGCCGAATTTTTTTAACGTCATGAGTTTAGGCGGAGTTACGGGATATTCGCGAGTCAGGCCCTAAACTTCGGAGTGTTATTTCAGAGAAATGATTCATATAGCTGCATCCTGGTCTTAAAAACGATTCTGCTACTGGTGCCCATCGAAAACGTAATCGCACTCTCACAAGGTTACTGAATTTACTTTCAAGAGTCATTACAAAATCACTGCAAATAAATGCAAATAAATGCGAGTAAAATTGTCAAAGAGCCATTCCGAATTTAACACTTAAAAATTCGAAATTCTACTCAGGGTCAGTCGGCTAGTAAACATTTGCTGTGTAAGAATATGAGAATGTAGTCTTCTTTGGCAGCTCTACTCTGGCATTGAATACCCATGTAGCAGCCATGCGGCTGGTTCAGAGGAGGCTAAACGTCGCCGGCTGGCCACAAGGTCGCCGTGGCCAAAGTAGTGATAAGCTTGTCCGTGCGCCCATCATAAAGCAGGCCAAGCTGCGGGAATCGAGTAAAAAATAGATCACATCAAAAAGCGTTATCCAGCCAAGTTGGACCAGTCTTCGTTTTCTTGTGCTACATCGGCCAATTACCATGTTTTACACATACCCTTTACCGAAGACAGGAGTGTAGAACGACTTCTTATACTATATACCGTACACTACCTGGATTCCGGGATAACTGTTGTCGTAGTTGTTCTTCGCTGCAGCGATAACCTCTTCCCGCAGTTCTCTTAACAGATGTTCAACGGAGCTGAGAAACGGCGGGCGGAAGCTTATAACGATCGTCGCGGGGTTACGTAACCGCGAAGCGAAATTGGCAAAATATTAGGAATAGTCCTTACAACCCCGCCCACATATTTATAAGAGGAATAAAAGTAACTGTGATATACGGTAATTATGATTTTTAAACAAAGAGAATGAGATAACGCGTACAAGGTCAGCGGTGACATCCGTCAATTTCCACCAAGACTCGTTCACACTGTCCACACAAGGCTCATCCCCCGAGCGACTTAAAGTCATCATGAGGGAGACATGTTCATCGTGAAGCATTCCCAGTCATTAAGACAAAATTATGTCCGACGGACATTTAACAGCAACAAGTCTTGTCTGATGGTTGTCTGTCTGCGAGTGGCAAATATTTGTTCGTTAGTTATGCATGCCCATACAAAATGAGGGACATTTTGATGGTTTCATTTTTGCTCTCAAAACTAATTATACCAGACGCCTTGGTATTTACAATTTATTTAAAGGAGCTATTGGATTGTATTGGATTAATTACTCATCTTCATACACACTAAATCCACTGACAACGGCATGTCTCGCACTTTGCAGACCGTTTAAACTGAAATAATGGACATGCAGCAATACGGCTATTAATTTCTGGTACCCCGGATCACCCAAACTACTACGTCAGTAATCGAATGAGGTAACAAAAGCAACCGCAGACAGAACGGGCACGTTCTTAATTTTTGAATATGTCTTATGTTGAGAACTTTCTGTTAGAACTCTGCATACTTAGTTCGGACAAAGATTTTTTGACAAAGACAATATTAGGTCTGGCACTGTCAAAATAATGTCAAAAAGATTATATGTAAGAAAAATAAATCCCGAAATAGTTATACCTAAGGAAATTTGTCACTTTTGACATTTGAAATGTGTCTAGGATACATTTCTGTCCGTAACTATGTACGGTTGGATATCGGGTCACACAAGAACATAAAAACTTTTATTAGGGATAGTGAAGTTCGTACGGATTCTTGCTCTCATGTCATTTTCAATAGTCTCTGGTACGCATACAATACACCAACACTCGACACCTTGGGAGCTGCGAAGGCCTCTCGCCCAAGCGACTCCCTAAGGGGATGGTGAATGCGAGTATACTCCCACGTGTGGCATCTGTACTTAATAGTAGTACGAGAACTTGAAAATATATTTCAAGTACCAGAAATAATTGACCCAGCCTCAATACGACACACCATGAGTTGGCGTTCATATAGCAACCCAAAGGACGTCACACTCGCAAGTTTTCAGACAACAGTTGCCAGAATTTCCATCTAGCACATTAAAGGCTAAATCTATCGATTAATGAGATTCACAGCGTAGTGATTTTGCTTGTTCTGCTTGTCCCGTCTTGATTGATCTACTTTGCGGTTGTCAATCGGGTCACTGTTCCTTACTGAGTTATTTGTCCTGCGCACTGTAGAATTGTGAAAGTTTATTGTGACAACATGTGCACAAAAAATGATTAGTCTAGCGATCTAGACCTCTATTTGCTAGTTTTTTCCCCGCTAAAGTCATCCAAACGAGGCACTTCATCGCGATTGCGGTATGGTATAGCGACATTATTTCCCTTATCCCTGACAGGTTTATAAGAATTTCACATGCTCTCAAGTTTTTTTAGGTTCCCATCTGAATTAACCCAACAACTTTATTACAACAGCCCTGATTTCCTTTTCAAATTCACCAATGGCGCAAGATGTACATACAGGCAGATTGTCACATCAAACGCTGCCGATTTCTGACGGTAAAAACATCCAATGCAGACCACACACTTTTCACGTCTTTCCAGCCATGTTACTGAAGGTATTCGGGTTTATTCCTTCCCATGGAACACCATGTTGTCTCCAAATGTGTGCGGCGTTGATCTGTATGTTCCACGTTGTCTGCGGAGCCGTCGGGTTCTTCCTTCTTTCTGTAAGTGCAATCAGTGAGATCGTCCAGGCCCTGACCAAGCATAGCCACAGCATCGTGATTAAGCTCTTTTCCTACGCACCCTTCTTCGCCCTATACGGACGCGCCTACATTATTCTTTTACTGTTTCTTTTTAAACGAAAAATATATGCCAAGATCTGCAGAAAGACTCGAATAATCGCTGAATCACTTTTTAAGGACGAAATCATTCTCGCCAAGCACTATACCCAATGGAAGAAAGTAGCTTTAGTTTTGGGGGCAGCGACCGCGGCTACCCACATGATGTGGGAGTTTATAAGTTATCTCGGGAACATCTTTCCGCCCACGCAAACCGTTACCCGCAAAGAAAATGAAACTGAAACTTGGTTTTCATCCAACACTTCGTCGTCGCAACCATTAATTCCTCAACCGCTTTTTTGGTTTTCAATTTACTTCGAAGTCGGCTTGTTCTGCCTCTCGCAACAAGTTGTCGTTATGGGGGTAGTTTTCGCTATCACTCTACGTGCTTTCTTGACCCAGCTAAACAAATCCATCATAAAACTTACGTCCTTCAATCAGGATTGTGCAATATCCTCAAAGCAATGGGCAGCAAATGTTAAACCATCTCGGCAGGAAATGTTGAAACAGCTCGAGCAGATTCGGCGCCATCAAGCGATGATTAGGCTTTTCTGTGATGACCTGAACGCTTGCTTTGGTTTCATCATGTTTGTGTCCCACGTGCTGGATCAAGTCTGCTATATGGGCTACGTGGCCTCTGTGGTGATGCAATTGGATAACCCAGGAACCGTACTCGCTTGGGTCTTTTGTATTCTTTCCCTCACGTTGTTTTCCAGTTATTCGGGTCTGCTGTTGATGCCACTTGCTCGTGCACATGAGACCGTACGTCCCCTGACTCTTGTCCATTAATCATTCGTAAATATCAGGGTCTCGTTCCTTACAAGTTGGAACCAAGAACTATAATGGAAAGGTCAGGGGGTGGGCTATAGGAAAAATGCATAGTTTTCAAAACTGATTCCGAATTCGGCCTCTTATTCTTGCTCATTTTAAACTTGGGAGGGGTTGGACGTTTGATTCCCAGGAGGTCCCATAGCATTAAAAAAAACATTCTAAATACATGAGCTTTTCCATAAATCCGTTTGCTCGTTCTTGACTGCCCGTCCGATCAACCGACCAACTGACCAACTGTTCGACCAACCATTTGACCATTCGAGCGACCGATTGTCCATCAACTAAACCGGGGAATACATCCAACATCAATTTTTTCATCAAATTTGAACTGTTCCTGAATGTTTGAACCTCGCAATAGCGTTCATCAATAGGAATCTTATACTGACCCCAACAAACCTCACATTTGAACAAACGTTTTGATGTTTTTGACACGCTTCAAAATCCCGGGTGGACCTTTTGGAAATCAGACCCCTATACCCCCACAAGTCTCAAAAGGGTCTGGAGCAATACGCCTTATTTTGGGTTCAATCTCAACTAAAATACATTTTGCCACTTTGTCCACCCCCTAACGCTACCATGTGGGATCTTGCTTTTGACTTGTAAGGATTCTAAACGCGCCCCTAATGAACATGCCCGCAATTTCAGGAATGAAGAACTTCTTGCAAAACGGTTAATTCTTGCTGGAGTTGATTCATTGTTTTCCTTATGGCAGGCGCTTGAAACAAACCTGGAAGTCTATCAACTTTCGATGAAGGTGTTAGAACAATTTCATTTCGAATCGGTGGTACGTATCTTTTTGCAAAAGAAACTGTTATCCACTGCAAGCTTATGCTATGTTTTATGTTTTTACACCAGGATTCAACGCTGTATGCCATCATTCAGGACATGCTCATTTCCAGCGAGCGTGAAGAAATAACGCTGCATGGGGCCGGTTTGATAAGCTTCACTAGACCCTGGTTTGCAACGGTAATGTGAGTTCCCTCTAATGCCCAATCGTGCAGCTATTACTATAGTGCGTAGACGCTTGAACAAGACTATTATTAAACGAATCGGCAAAACAAAAAATCAGAAAGTTTGACATCAGCGATGGATGGCCTAATCACTCAATCCCATTTCAGGCATTCACCTTCGGACTTTCATTTAGCCTTGTGGCGTACGAAATAAGCCAGAGAGCCAATCCCTCAGCAAACGGTAGCGGCGACCCCAGCTCTGGAAATCTCTGCGATCGCACTGTGTAATATTATTGCTCACCTGTGAGCCATTACAAAAAACACAACACGTATTGCTGAATTCCAGGATGAAAAAACGATTTCGACAATTCTTGAGTTGCTTTGCTTGATTGGTTAGGACCACATATGGCTAGGAAAAGTCACGTTATGGCCTTCCCTAACCCCAGATGGAACTTTGTTAGCAAAAATATTGTCTGTATAAATATCTTCCTAAAATCGTACCGGACCCCCCCCCCGAATAATTTGTTTTGTTCTTGACGTGACATTTGTCGGAATTTCCCTTGAGTGTTCTTGAATTACTAGTCGAGCTCGTAGTACGACAAAATGCGTCACTATGTTTGCACACCGCTACAGTAAATAGATAAGTAGCCCTACCTTAAAATAATATATTCGGGCATGATATGCTCATGTCCCGCAGCACGCCACACTTTCGGTTCGGAATTACTCTATGCTATTTTACTTCTTTTCAAACACGTTTGCTATTTTTTCAAAGTGGAACAATGTTGATGCTCTTGAAAAGTTTTGTCATTGACTTACCATAACCATAAGAAGTGCCTTGCCTGATCTTAGGATAAGAACAACTGAAAACAAGTAAAGCTAAACCTTTTTTGGATTCCAAAGACCAATTAGTTGACTCGACCATGCAAAGTGCCAAAATGCGATACTTGTAGTTTGGGACACTGTCCTTAACATTGGCTCGATAGGCGGATATCCTTGGCTTGACTCAAATGTCAATTCAGTATACTGGACAATAAAGGTCAAAGCAGACTGGCACCATTAAAAATTTGCCAAGCACTTTCCACGGGTTGACCGGCCGACGTATTTCACACCGATGGTCGTTAAATCCGCTACACTCGCAAAATTTGCTTAACTGTTCTGGAACAGCATCGTGTAAATAAACGTGAAAATTTTATTTTTCGGATACAGAGAGGCTGAAATTTTGTGGATTGCGTTCTGCGGCGCTTGGTTCGACATGTTCACCGCCGCGTCGTTATCGAAACATTGTATTACTCCACCATGTCCATGTATCGATAAAGGAATCATTAAAGCGTGGTTACTTACAACGGAGAAGTACTGCTTCAGCTGCGGCCAGAAAATTTCGGTTCTGATTCCGATGGCTCGCATTTGGAGTTTAAAAACAGGCGTTTTTGTTCCTGTCTATCTGTCTGTCGATCTGTCTGTTTGTCTGTTTGTTTGTCTGTCTGCATTTTTGTATTTTAGTATGTTGCCTATCCAATCAACTGTCCATTTGTATGTCTATCTCTGGTTCAGTCTCGAACCCTAATAAAAGTGTATGTCCGTCTGAATTTCTTCCCGAACAAAAATGTCACCCCTAATCTAGGAAGAATTAATCAGCCCAATGACAAATGATGTCTGACCGACATTTAACAGCAACAAGTCTTGTCTGATGGTTGTCTATCTGTGAGTGGCAAATATTTGTTCGTTAGTTAAGCATTCCCATACAAAATGCGGGACATTTGATGGCTTTTATTTTCGCTCCCAGAAATAATTTTGCCGGACGCCTTGGTATCCACAAATTATCTAAAGGAACCATTAGATTCTGTTTGGTTTATTATTCATCTTGATACACACTACACTCACTGACAACGGCATGTCGCACATTTTGCAGACAGTTTAAATTGAAATAATGGACATGCAGCAATACAGTACCCCGGATCACCCAAATTACCATGTCAGAAATCAAAAGTAATTTACTGAGGTTACAATAGCAACCGCAAACATTAGAAATTGCTAAATGCTAAAAATACGTTGCAGATTTCTTTTTAGTGGGTAGATAACTTTTAATGGCACGAAAGAGACACGAAATGGATAGACCAAGCAGTTTCAGCCATTTTTTGTACGAAAATACCTGAAAATTAAAAAAATTGAAAATTAGCTAAGGCCGGTAGGCTCGCAAAAACCACTTTGGAAAGCCACGCTAGCAATTCTATTTATTTTCAAAAAAATTTTGCAGTTTATTTCATTTATAATTACCGCCCTCCTCATGATGTGCAGTTTTTGGCTAACGCCTACCAATTCCGAATTTAAGTTTGAATAAAATAGCATTCATTTGACTTGATTTCAATTATATCGTATATTATTATATTGATATATTGGTTGTTGAATTTTGGGTCTCCAGTTTTGGTCTAAAATTAGAGATGCACGACTCAAAAAATTGCCTGAACTTGACCCTGCAACGTTTTCTTTTTGTTCAAAACCAAAGTTGCTGTCAAATTAATTTTTTTTGCGTGGGATATCCCCATCAAAGTACCATATACGTGTTGTAACTTTTTGTTGCTCCCGCTCTGCTTTGAGAAGTGCAAACAAGTTTTGATCTGGGTCAGCGAACTTGGCAAAATCTGCCATTTAACGGGCTACGTTAAATTTCTAAGGGCTGCCTCAAACCAGTGCATAGTACCTCTCCTGCTCCTGCCCCAACGTTGAATTCAGCAAATGTTTCCCAGATCTACAGGTCTTCTTTCGAAATAAAGCATACATTTTTTAACAGTTCATATAGGATTACATTCAGAAGTTTAGTTTAGTGCCAAAAGCTCTCCCGCAATCGGTATACGTGCAGAACAATTTAAAATTATGGGTGAGTGCTGAAATTTCCCTGAATAAAAAATTCGCCAAAAATTTAGAAAAAATAAAAACAAATCTGATTTAAAACAGTAATAGCACATCTTGATCATTATTGGTGAAAATTTTAAAAGGATTGGAGAGCTCAAGATTACTTTGTGCACCGAATTTAGTGACGAAATGTCAGGGAGCTCTCTGGAAATTTTATTTTTGACATGAGTTTCGCTCTTTGCTGAAACGTTCTACCTAGTACCCAAATGCATTTTATCTTTGTAAATTGTTGTCAAAAAAAGAGTTTTGTTCAAGTTTGGGCAGTTACATCCTCACAACGAAAGCGCAACATTTTGTCCCAGCAATTAAAGATTTGAGGTTGTCAGGCCTTGTTGGGCGCTTCAAGTTTCGAAGCGGGTGACGTCTCAAAATTACAAATTTGATCTTTATTTATGAAAGCCCACACAAATGCGTCGAAACTGCTGTTTCAAAAAGCGTTTTCTACGTTTTCCAAAAACGAGAACAGAATAGAATTACCACTATTCCATGTTTAATATAAACTCATCGTTTAAACATGAGTACAATCATCCTTGATGATATGACGATCGCCAAAGAAGACGTGCCTACCCGAGTTGAAAGGTAGTGTAATCCCCCGATCTCAAGAGACATTTTTTTGCCCTACCAGTTAAATTGATCCACCCAGGATCTTATCTGTTCATCACCGTTTGCTATTGATTACCTACGTTCCTTTTTTCGCATATTGCTCCAATCGTTATCTGGCTCATTGCCATGTATGAATTACCCCATTTGTATTTTTTGGCAGAGAGTACATTTAATGGTGGAATTGGATCGGGCACGAACTTATGCATGTACCGTATTATTGAGTAAGTGTACGATTTCATAGTGCTTGAATGTTGAAACTAAATTTATAATGCCTACCGTATTGCAACTCGCTGAGTTTATTGAGGCTAGACTGAAAAATTCTCAAGCCATGAAAGTTCTCGAGGGTGAGACAAAATGCAGGCAAATAGACTACAGATTAAACCACTTGATGGTGTTCAGTTTTTAATAAATTCCCACGTGCACAGTTTCACTTCGAATTTTTCAAAACATGCTTGAATCGAAGCCTCTGCCTCTCTACCATAAATGTAACACGTTTCGGCCAAGATCTCAAAGCGTTATTAATTTTACTTGGTCTAAATTCGACCACACCTTTCGCATAACCCGTTTGAAACCTGCCGGGCAAACAATTTCCACCTAAACAGACCATTCACACAAAAATCCATAGTGGCTAGGTCAGGACTATTGCCCATCCAGTGCTCTTTTGGAATGAACTTGATTCCGGAATTTGAAAGCCATTTTTGTGTGATTCCGGAAGCGTGCGTTGGAGAACTGTCATGGTGGAAGACGAACTTGTTGATAAGCTCTCCCGAAAATAGTTTCCGAACGTTGTTCTTGAAAAGTGGCTTCAAAACATGTAGGACTCACTTTTGATTTTTGCTTGTTTGATAGGGCATGAACACGGCACTTTTTCCGCGCCTTCCCCTCCAAATCCTGGTTAACTACGCGAGCAATAGTTGTAACCGACACACCGTACTTCAAGAGTAATGCAAAACGGGTCAGCGGATTCAGTCCTGAGAGGTCCTTTTCAATGGCGTCCACCAGACCGGGAGTTCGGAGTTTCGGGAAGCCACGGGTTTCAACAACGACCGTGCAGTATCCTTTCCGGCTTCCTTTTTGATATTTTCCCTGATGAAATAAGATACTGCTTTCTGAGAAACGACGATTTCCCTGACCTTCAATACTTCTACAATTTGTCTGGACGAATATTACATATTTACCAATGTCAAAATAGACTCCCTCACACCCGAATCTAGTTTACGACCCATATTTGCATCCAAATGAGACAAGAAATTTATCACACATGCGAACTTGAGTGGAGCACGTCTTGGGTTTTTGAGATTTAGAAATCAGATAAGGCGCCCCGTACAGGAGTGAAAATGAGTCACTGAGTACCATCAAGTGGTTTAACCTCTGTACTAATGAGAGGCCAGGCACGCAAAACAGCAGCCGACCGACTAACCGAACAGACATGCAGTTATCAATTCAGTCACGCAAACAAACAAATAAGCAGACAGACAGACAGACAGACAGACAGACAGACAGACAGAAAAACACCAAAATTGTAGACTTTAGCGTCGCACAACGTTCAATTGATGCGTGTGGTGCGTGTAGGTAGCACAGAATGGACACGGTCCTAATTTTTGGATGCGTCTTATGTTGAGAACTTCTGTTAAAACTTTCTTTGATTTTTGATTTTTTTTGACATTTTTTTTGACAGACAATATTATGCCCGGCACTGTCAAAATAACGCCCAAAAATATTATACGGAGAACGAAAAAAACCCCGAAATAGTCCTTCCTAATAAAGTTTGTCACTTTCGACATTAAAAATATGTCCAGGATACATTTTTGTCCGTATGGATGGATATCGGGTCACACAAGCATATAACAATTTTTATTAGGGATAGCGAAGTTCTTACGGGTTCTTGCTCTCATGTCATTTTCAGTTGTCTCTGGTACACACACAATCCACTGACACTCGACACCTTGGAAACCACGAAGGCCTCCCGGCAAACCGACTCCCTAAGGGGTTGTTGAATACGAGCATACTCCCACGTGCGGCATCTGTTCTTAATAATATGACGAAAACGTGAAAATAATATTTCAAGTACCAGAATTTATTGACCTTTCGGATGTTATTTGACCCAGCCTGAATACGACTGTTGAACACGCCCAGCAAGTCCTCATATCCAATCATTACAGCTGTTTGACTCACTTGCACTTTGCTTAATTAGTAACTCTTATCTACCCTATTAACCATATTCTGCTGCTACAGCTAATTTCTTGTATGTAATCTGATGTATGTGCTACTTTCCATCATTCCATAGTTAACATTTTATTATATAATCATGTGTTTTATTAGTTCTAGAGGCAGTTGTACTTCCTGTTTCCTTTCTTCTAGTTTTCCTTTCTACCTATCTCTACTTTCAGTCTAATGAACTTGCTTACTATTCAACTTCCGGTTGGTTGACCTAACATGACACACCATGGGTTGGCGTTTGTATTGCACTCCAAATGACGTCGCACTCGCACGTTTTTAGGCAAAGGTTGCCAGAATTCCTATCTAGCAGATTAATTGCTAAATCTATCGATTAATGAGATCCGCAGCGCAGTGCTTGTTACTGCATTGCCTGTCCGGTTCTCATCGATCTTCTTCGCGGCTATCGATCGGGTCAATGTTCCTACTTGGTTATTTACCCTATTCTGGGCTTGAATTATTGCCATAGCCAAATTCTTCGCGAGTCACTCCAACTACGGTGCATGCTGTTTAAGAGATTGAGGCTTACCATAGTCCCCAGAATTGCGCAAAATGAACAGCGTCTTTCCTGGCAAGATGCTGACTGCATTCGGCTTCCTACCATTTTCAACAAAGAATCCTACGCTAAGATTCCTAGGTCGCTTCGTATGCGCCTTCTACATGATGGGCGGGGCCGCCGGTTTTGTGGTTCTCTCAACTATGGCAGTGTTCAGCAAGCTGAACACCACGACAGCACGTCAGGGCAACTCCTTCCTTCTGCTCCTAACATGGACTCCCACATTCGGCATTTACATTCGTGCGTTCATAATAATGATAATGTTTCTTGCAAAACGAAAGGCACTCTACTTCCTCTGCGATGAGACCTTGAGGATGACGAATCGCCTCATACCACATTGTGGAGATCTTCAAACACACCAAGTAAGATGGCAGCGTATGGCCAATGTGCTGGGAATTGCGACTGTCTTGGGCCATATCGTATGGTACCTGACCGAGCACATCGGATCAGTCTTGGCCTCATCATCAATGGATAACAACAAAAGTGTGGAGACCCACATGAACGAGACAACACAACTACTCTCCGTCCCTCTAAACGTCATATGGGTAGCTTCTTCCGTCTACGTGTCCCTCTTCTGCCTGTCTCAGCAGGTGATCGTTATGAATGTCGTTTTCGCCGCCATTTTACGCTCACTCATCCGGAAACACAATGCTGTTTTAATGGCAATTCTAGACGGCCTTAAAGGGGGGCATCAAGAGACCGACAAGAAGGTTGATGAGTTTCGAGTACCTGATGCAACTGTTCGGCTGATTCTGATTGAGCAATTAGCGACGGCTCGTTACAATCAAACCGAGTTGCGCAAATTTAGCGCCCAAATCAACAGCGTATTCCACAATATCGTGTTTTGCGCTCATGTACTTGATCAAATGTGTCTCATGGGTTTTGTGGCCGCCGTGATCGTGACCGGTCCCTCGGTGAACCTGGCCAACTGGATACACAATAGCGTGTCTATTGTGTTCTTTGTCTACTACTCCACGCTACTTCTACTGCCGTTGGCCCGTGTCTTTGATGAGGTGAAGCTTAACGATTCGGTAACTCTGTTAATGTTCTGTCTCTTTTAATGGCAGACCAAAGTGGACTCGGAGGGGATGGCAAACAAAATTCATGGGAGGAAGGGCACAAAGTTATCTAGAGGTGGGAGAAGGCGGGGCAACGACTTGATTGGCGCATTTGTCAATCGGAAGTGGGGGGGAGAGTTCAAA
>LRSR01012041.1:0-13568 GCA_001579985.1 Hypsibius dujardini
AATGGACGAAGTCAACGTTGATGGTTCGTACTAATTTTGAATAAATATATGTGAAAATTCGTGACGCTAGCAACAATAAGGGTATTAAAAGTTCGCTTATTTGCAGCGTTTATTTCGCCATTTCAAACTAAATAATCTCCCTGGTTTTGAAGAGAAAAGGAGCCAAGGAGCTCCTTTTCTCGGTTATCTGCTTGCTAATTGTGTGCATCTGCCTTGTGAGTGTTCCATGTCAATTGAGATTAGCGAAGGAGACACAGCCTCAGGTAAACCAGGGGGCGTGTCCTTATATCACCGTTTCAAGGGCGTGAAAAACCCAGGAGATTAGCAAGTTTGAAATAGCGATATAAACGCTGCAAAATAAGCGAATTTTGAATACCCTTAATATCAATCTTGTTTTAACTACTGAATATTATATTTATTAAGGAATGATAGTTTCGACCAAAAAAGGCCCGATGAAGGCATTTTTGAATATTTGCGGAGTCACATCAGATAAGCGAGGGAAAGAAATGCTTCTGGATCAAGCCAGCTCAAATGGGCCCAGTGGATGTAGCCTTTGCACTATTATCGGTGAGCAAGTAGAAAAAGGGCGCGGAACGTGCCGGTCCTACGCCCCGTCCACTACGGCAAATGATCCGCCTGTGCGCAGAACACACCGGTCAATCGTGGAGGACTCTGTCGAAGCAGCAGAGGCTTTGAGTCAAGGCGAAAAGGGATTTACGGTATTTTAAACAATATAAGACACATAAGACTGAGTTTATAGCTTGCAAATATATATTTTTTATATTGTATGCAGACATAGGTAGTACTGCAGTGCCACGATTATAACGGTCGGCTAAGCCCCGCCTCCGTCACATGCGCCTGTCATGAGTTGGCACTCAGCCAACACACACAGGCCGAGTGCACTGCCCGGGTGTAAAAACCGACCGTTATAATTAATCGTGGCACTACAATATATGCATGTGTTCCTACAATTTGGTTTCTACATGTAGAAAAACGGCATGAAGGGACATCCGCCTGTTGGAGAACTGCGCTTTTTCGACATGAGCCACATGTTTATCGACCAGATGCATTGCTGCGACTGCGGCATAATTAAGAAAATGATGACGCTTTGGTTCAAGATGAAGGGCAAACCTTTTTCTCTTAACGATGAACAGGTAACTGGTTAAGAATAAGGGGATTTGCGTGCTTTGAGAAAGACAACTCTGTGAGAAGACTTATTGAGAAGTTGCCCTGTCTTTTTTACGACTTGGAAATTATTTTCTGAAAACGGACTAAAAGGAAAAATATAGCAATGTATTTATAGCATATATATAATAATATAATAATATAATAAGTGACCGTTACCAATTTTTATTAAGATTTTTAAAGAGATGCTTCATACATAATTATGCTTATGTTGTTTTACGGTTTATTTTATAGAGAAAAGCCGTCGAAAGACTCCTGCGACAGTGCAAAGTGCCGGACTGTTTTTCACGTATTGTCACCAGTCTCAAGCTAGAAAACATGAAGTCATCCGGCTTCAAGTACTTTGCGTTGCATTTGTCCTTGGCCTGCCTGACTGGGATTTTACCCACTCCCTACTTGGAGCACTGGAAGCTCTTCGTTGACGCTTATGCCACTCTGAACAAGGATACAATTTTTATGATCGACATTAAGACTGCTAGCGCACAACTTGGACAATTTTGCGATCAATTCGAAAATTTATATGGTAATAAATATTAGAAAGAATTATTTGGCGCGATAAATTGCTGACACGCCAAAGTTTTTTGCAGTAACATCTCGGCGTGTATTGATATTTTTTACTGCTTTCACGTCAGGAAAGGAGAATCACGGAATCAACTTCCACTATGCGCGACATTTACCAGACATGGTGGACAGTTGGGGTCCTCTGAATGGATACGACATGTATCCTTTCGAAGCAAAAAATGGATGGGTCGCTGCGAGAGTCCACGCCAGCGGAAGTATCCTTCAACCAGTAATGATCCAGCTACTAGGATCTGCTGTTGCCCGCCACCAGTCAGATCAGATCACCCATCCGGAGGAGTTGCGTTTGCTGCGAAAACTCCGCGGCGAAAGGTAAACGCCGTACCATTGGCAAAAAAAATCATTTCGTCTGAGTCGACTTCAGTCCGCCACGGCGAAATGATATACGTAATTCCGATATGCATAAACGCAATATAAATATTAAATGTATGTGTCATGGGTTTAGATTGAATATCCCAGTTCAGGAATCAAATTGGAAAGCCTTTTCAAAACCAGGACCGTTGCCATCCGGTTGGGTCGCCACCGCCTCATTCTGTTGCCATAATTGCTCAGTAAAAGCGTTCACGAATGTCGAGGTTATGGGTGTGTCCGTCTGGTCTTTACGGTATCGCCGCGCCACCGTACGCTCCTGTTCCTACATTGCCTGCTATCCTGTACGCGGTGGGCGATATTTTTTGGAGGTGTCCGAGCTCCTCTACTGCCGAACTCATTCCAAGTTATTTATCTACGGTCGTCGGCTCATTGGCACATGGAACGTCGCAACTTTGTTCACTGTGGTCCCTAAGGAGTAAGTACGAGAATTTTTTTGAGATCAATTTTGCACGAGAGACATGTATTATACGGGCTGTACTCATTGCAAATGAACTAATCGGAAATTAAATTTTTTTTAGACACATCTGCCTCGACGTAAGCTTCCTCATTGGCATTAAACCGTGCATCTACTTTCCATTCCAAGAAAGAAAAATGATATCGATTGTGACGGAGTATATGACATCTACGTAATTACTGCGTATATTACGGGAAAAAGTTTCTATTGCCCTTTGTAGAGGAGATATTTCAGCACTATATACAATGTTACTATTCGGCTTTTCTGATCGACTTTGAAATGAGTATAACTTCTTACCCAAGCATAACCGCTATCTGTGCCATCTTGAACAGTTCACATTGTGTGGCTGCACGAAAAAATAGCGATACACGCACATTGAAGCATAGTCCCTCCTGTTATCTGATTCCAAGAATTCCACACAAGCGGCAGTGTGCGTAATGCTACTCATTGTTGTGTATGCACAGGCACCTCTCCTTGAGAATTGCGAGAAGTTTTCTTGCTATATCTTCCGAGAAATTACACCAACAATTGTCGTTGATTCCGACAAATTGGCAAAAATTCTCTTCAATTTTCCCGTAAATATAGCAGTGAAAATAACGCGTATTTCCTCCATTCAACTCGAACAGAAAACCAACACACCCTGCAGGGAAACAGGAAAAACTGCAACCAACAGATTTCGACTTTTCAACTTCTCGTTAATGCATTAGTTGAATTTATTTATTCACGTACAGGAACAACGTTTCTACAGATCAATGGCACAACAGCGATCCAAACGACTGGCCCCGACTACAGGAAACTCAGTCGAGCCAACGGGAAGTGCAGTCGTTTATTATTTTGGTGAACAATCTGCCGAAGCGAGTCTTTTGAGCGATATCCGCAAGACTAACCCTCTTGATGACGAAGTTCTTCGTGTGGGAAATATTTGCGAAGTGAAATGGCCTCCTGGTGACTCGTATTATCGAGGAGTTTTGGTCCACATCGACTCAGGTACTCTGGTCCTAAATCTTTAAGGCATTTGACTGCTTCTCTTTTGTATGGAGTACATACCAAGCAAACGCCCTGACTTAAATCGGTCGGGGGGCGGAGAGCGCCGCAATGAGTGCAGCGTGTGTATAAGTAAGATTGTTATCTACTTGTAGCACCCTCCGCCTCCCTACCGATTCAGGTCAAAACCCGACTCACGTCAGGGCGTTTGCTTGGTATAAATGGAGTATATTACACCGTGACTCATACAAAAAATCCAACTTCCAAAGTTCTAATAAATTTTGATCTTAACATTATCGCATTTATTTGTTTACAGCGCGAACGGTTAAAGAGCTCGGCGGCTACTTGTCGGTCCAAGGCAATTTGGAAGACCTATGCGCCTCGGGGAAAAGGTTCGCCGACAATGTCGGGATTGATTTTTATGTAAGTCCCTGGGAATATAACATGTCTACCTAAATCCTCAGAATCCTACATCCTCAGAATTTACAATTCTTGGCCTATGAAAAAATTAATTCGCATAAATTTAGGCCGAGAAGGAATTGTCCAAACGGACCAAGAAGGCTGCAGAAACAAGAGGAGCGGAAAAAAAAGCGACAGGAAAGAAGCCGTCAAAGCAACCGTCTCTCAGGGTAAGTATTTATTTGCAACGGTCTGACAGACGAGTTTCTATAAAAGGTGTGAGATGGTGGATGAGAAATGGCGGATGTGAGATGGGGAGAGAGTGTGGGGGATAAGATGCCACTGGCAGTGGCAGTGCCCCATTTTGGCACGCCGACGTTGTCCCCTGACATTCTGTCCTCCCGGCTTTGTGTCCTTTTCATGTGAAGCGCCCGACTTTTTGTCCCCAGACATTCTCTCCAGGTAGAGAGACTGTTCCCACACATTCTGTCCAGATAGAGAGACTGTCCCCATAGATTCTGTCCAGTGTCAGCAGAAGGACAGAATCTATGGAGACAGTTTCTCTATCTGGACAGAATGTGTGGGAACAGTCTCTACACCTGGAGAGAGTGTCTGGGGACACAACGTCGGCGTGCCAAAATTGGGCACTGCCAGTGTCATCTCATCCTCCCTCTCCCCATCTCCCATCCGCCATCTCCCATTTCACATCCCCTATCTCCTATCTCACACCTTTTATACAAACCCCTGACGGAATGACTTCGGGTAGGGGAAATGAAGTGGGCTGGATCGATAATATGAAATTAGCTTTGCATACCAACAGAAAAAGGAATCTAGCATTTTGGCTGATCGAGACGATTTTGAGTCCCCAAACTGGCTTTAACGTAAAAAAATAACGCAGGTTTCAGTTTTCAACAGTAACTTGAGCTACTGCGTCTGCACAGTTGATAATGATACAGGTTGTGATTCTGCTGCCCGGCACGCCTTCGTCCTAATCTTGTCTCATGTATTAATTATCACTTTTATCTCAAGAAATCCGAGCCAGAATCTCTCGAGCCAGGAGTTGCAGAAAATTCACTTCTTCAGAATGCCGTGCTTCTTTCTTCTACGCGCACTGTCGAACAAGTAAGCATCACTTCTACTTTATAGGTCCTGTCTAGTTAATAAACTTAAACTCTACTTACTTGGGAAAGTTTCGGGATTCGACCTCCCAATCGGAGTGGTTTTTTCCCCACAAATACCTGTCTATATATCATGATTTTAAATTGGGGTCTCGGGGTCGCAATCACATCCGCGGTTTCGGAAAATTATAAGAAAGAAGGAAATTCCCGCTCCACTTTGTACAATGGCCCGGGGCTTGATTGATTGATTCATTAGCAACGTTTCCGAAGTTTCAATTTCTTTTTTTTCCAAGCAGTAAAAACGTTTGATTCCAATTTTTTTTATATTTTTCGACTTCAAATTCAATTTGAAATCGATTGACATCAGCAGAATCGTTTTTATGGATGCCAGGGGGCGGAGCTATGGGCTAGTTTCAGTCTAGGTTCGAAGTGACGTTGCAGAAATGATTCATAGCTCCGCCCCCTGGCATCCATAAAGGATTCTGCTAATTTCAATCGATTTCAAATTGAATTTGAAATGGAAAGGCATAATAACTTCGGAAACGTTGTTAACAAATCAATCAATCAAGCCCCGAGCCATAAGACAAAGTAGTACTGGAATTTTTTCCTTCCTTATTATTTTTCTGAAACCACGGATGTGATTGCGACCCCGAGACCCCAATGTAAAATCATGATATATGGACTGGTATTTGTGGAAAAGAAATCCACTCCGATCAGGAGGTTACATCCCAAACGTTCCCATGTTAGTCCTTACTAAAAAATGCAGGTCATTTTTTGAGCCAAATTTTGCTTAGGCCATGCGTTAATTATTGTGGACATGATAGTTGGTGCATTCCCAAAAATATTATTAGTAGCCAATACGAAGTGAAAATTATATTTCTTGCAGCGTAGCGGAGATCATTCATTTCAGCCGCAGCTGAATGAAAACTCTGCACCACGGGACTGCAACTCTCAGCTGGTTGTGGTGGGCAACGGAGATTCCCGGTTGACGGAGACCAGGCCATGCGGCGGAAACCTGCCCTCCCCATCAGCCGTAGCTAGCAAAGGAAATCAACAGAATTCCCCGCCGCCTTATGATGCAAGACTTCAGAGTGGCAGGGCCCCTTTCTCTGCCGGACACCAAACAGACACTCAGTGGCCCCACGGCAAGCGCGACAGACACCCCAACACGCAGGTGGTTCAATACGGCTGCCGAGTTCAGCACTCTCCACCTGCTCAATGTAGCGGTCAGCAGTATCACTCACAGCCTGGACCTTCGAGCGAAACCCAAAGAAATTTCCTGACTCCGTACAGCGCTGAAAACCAATACTCATCTTACTACTCCAGTTCTTATCAACACCAAGCTCCCAACAACTTTTATCCCCCAACGCAGGTAACGGGGAAAGTGTCTATTCGATCCGTGTTGTAGATCACATACTTAAATTATAGAAAAAAATTTAAAAGATGTGTTTTAAATTTTTTTTATTTACTATTTATTATGTTTGCTGAACAATTTAAGACGTGCATTTTGATTTCTAAAATTACAAAAAAATAATAATAATTCGTATTGATCTCGGTTCATTAGATTTTGTACTGACTAAGAATGATATGAAGAGAATGTATGCTAAGCAAACGCGGTGGGTTGAATCTCTACATGGGTTGAGTCAGTCGGGTGGCGGAGGGCGCCATAAATGTAAATTGTAAATAACACTCATTCAGCTTCACACACACACATGTGGCGCCCTCCGCCACCAGACCGATTCAACCCGCCTCGTTTCCCTGGTATGGATTTCTTGCAGCAACGCTAATGCCCACTGATTGTTTAATGACCTACACCAATTGCAGGCACTCTGTGAGCATTCTTCACGATTTAACGCGATGGCAAACGAAATACAGGAATTGAAAACGGTATGATTATTTTCTTGTTTTTCTACCGGGCCAAGCAGAATATTTTAGCATTCAACGTGTTCTTTCTTGTAGGTAGTGGAACAGGTTCCCAGGTTGACCGAGCAGATTGAAGAACTTCGAAAGCTCATTCGACTCCATCCAGTGGTAATATAATTAGCCAGACAAACAGATAAACAAGTAAGCAGGCAGATAGACAGACAAACAAATATACAGTGTACCAACGCAGACATTGAATGACTAACAGACACAAAGACATGCAGACCGACATCAAAATAGGTAGAGCGTCAGAGAGACAGATATTCTAGTGTGTGACGTTTAGGCACTCAAATACATATTATTAAAATGCTACTACATTTCAGGAGAGCATTCCATCTAGCAGCAACTCTGCAGAAGAACCGAACGCAGAACAAAAACGGCAAGTGTTGGTACGTACTTCCGCGGTCTGATTTCCATTGGAATTGGTTTTCGATATTGAACAGAGCGCCTTAATTTATTTCATTAATAAAATAACGATTAGGCGTTTTATTTGCAGAATGCCATGTTGGGGCAAACTTATTGGAAGAAGGCCATTCGTGCAGCTTTCGACATCGTTTTTACCCACGATGAGAAGATGAACTCAGTCGCTACTGAATCTGGTGCCAAACGTGCGGGAAAGCCAGAACTCCGAACGGAAGGAAAGATCATGATCGAAAGTGAGTTCGATCCTTTACAAGGGCACACTGGAGGGCATAAATGCCCCTGCTTGATTAAGTGGAACGGTGGTGGGGGATGGCAGTTTTACTTTTTGTTAATAATTTATTAAAATTGTACTTAATAAAAGTAACGAAATTTGTTGCAAATATGGAGCGTCTTAATTGGCCTGCAAATGAGTCATGTATCTTCTCCTTTGCAGGACAAATGGAACAGTGGCTCCTGAAAAGGAACAGACCTGATGAAGTCATCAACAAGACAACAATGGAAGATGTCTTCGGATCTTGCATTAGCGACCACAAGAAAAAGTTTTACCAAGAACAAGAAAAACAGAACAAGACTTTGTGAAATTACTGCGCGTACTGCCAGCTGTCTGTACAAATAGCACTAATTATACAGTAATGTTTGATTGTTTGGCCATTCCCATTTTCATTTATATATTTTTGGCTACATACTCTTCATGCTATGCTGCTTTCACTGACGTAATTTGCTTTGATCGCAGTAGCCACAGTGTTGTAGGACATTGTTTCGCATAATGTTTTAGACGGAGAATATGGTATTAATATGAGTCTCTGGCGACAAACTCGATTTTGGGCGTGTTTACAACGATTTCTTGCAGCCAATTAAAAATTTGTGCAATTTATTCCGATTGGTCTATTTTTGACGAGATTCAGTGAGAAAATCATAATCCGCCAATTACTGAAGGTACGCCCTGAGCTTCTGACGAATTGTAGCTGACCATTCTGGTGAGATCTGGCAAAGATCTCGCCAGATACTTTTTAGAGTTTTCTGGCGAGAACTGCCGGATTTCTCACCCAACATTCTTGCCAAGAATAGTATGTTAATTTCGTCAGATCTCGTGAGACCGTATATGGGAGGATTTACCAGATCTGGGCCAGATCTGACGAAAATTTAGCGCTGGGTTGTAGCCTAAACACCCAGGCGACGCAAAAGCATTCCATTCCACTTGGCGTTGAGTTTAACATCGGTCTTCGCTATAGACGTGAACCATAAAGTGACATGCGCTCAGAAGCGTAACCCTAGTTCCAAAACTGGTGGTTGAAATAAGCAAACAAAATACACCGAGATGTTATTTCTTTAAATGTCACACTTTCGAGGAGCGCTTACAATCTTCATTAAAATTCGGCAAATCGGCGAGGCTCTGGCGAAGTGTAGTGAATTCGTTCCCAAGCTCTGATGGAGCTGGTCTCATCTGGGCGGGCGATGAGGCGGACCGATCAGCACGAATAGGCGCCGCCACAACACCTCTCATTTTTCTCCAGGAGGGACGATGAATCATCTGGCCACAGATACGGACCAAGACAGCCCGGTACTGCGGAAAGAAGAGCAGGTACACAACGGGCGAGTACATATGCTGGACCGCCGGGATCAGGTTGATGATTCGAACTAAGACCGGACTGGTAGACACAGGCAGAGGGATGACCCTCGGCAACCCAGAGACAACCCCCGCGAGAACAATGATCAAACTCGCTCGCAACGAGCTCCACACAATCTGGACCACTTCCACGCCTCCCGCTGTATTGTTCCCATTATTGTTAGCGACACCAACTTGTCTGGAGAGAATGTTTATTCGCTTCAGCTTCGTCTGAACGGCAATGGCAATTAACCGCGCCTGAAGAACCGCGACGACACCCAATATCAACGGTCCAGCTAGGATCTTCCAAATACGTCGAGCCAGGGTCAGAACAGACTGCTCGACAGGCTTGTGGCAAAACGCTGCGATCACTTCCCAGTGGACAATCATATCAGGCAGGTTCAGCACAACCGCCAAAACGACCGTTGCTGCGATGGCCTGGCGAATTTTTGTCTTGGAAATTTTCGCACGGTACTTCACGGGAAACTCTACAGACAGCCAACGATCCACACTGATCGACAGCAGAATCAGGGTGTACAGGGTCTCAATATATTGGAATGCACGAAAAGCGAGATTGATTGTCATCACGCTGCCGGTGTGGTTCCACGGGAGGATACGAGCCAACGGAGTAACGATTGTAATGATGCCAAGCAGACCAGACATCACGGCTAGAGCAATGTGCAGTAAAACAAAGGGTTCCTTCCCTCGCCAGTAGTGAAAAACGCACAGGTTGAAGGCCTGGGTTAGTATCATGATACCGTCGAGTATAAGGGGTAGCCCATTCAGGTTGAACCATCGTTCGGCGGTCAAGCTGCAGTTTGAGTACATCACGCTTTGATTCACGGCAGTCAAAAAGGACAAATTGGTGTCCGACATTCTGAAAAATTCACAACCAATAGACTGCCAATGTCATCTGCAGTTATTCTACACGCAAAACAGAACAACTGATGTCGGAAAAAGAAAGTGCATAGGCATAAAACAAGGATCCGTCTGGCAGTTGGAAAATGGAAGCAGCATGACACATGTGCCTGGCCTCTTACCCTCTCGAAAAACACTATCCGAAATACGGTTGCAATCAATAACGGTTGCATGTTCTATTTCAAATACCGCGCCATATTGCGAAAGAAAGCAAGTTGTAACGCTTTCTAAACCGAGAAATAAAAAGGTGACCAAACGGAAGTGCCATTTATGACACCGATTTTATTGGGACATTTGTCCAAAGTTTGAAAAGTCTGGAAATGAAGAATAACTTGTCTATTTCAAAAGTTTTGTTAAGCAGAGTTTGAAAATACTTAGGGTGTTCGTAACGGACGAGTACAGTGCTAATTGATTGTTGGTCAGTCGTTTTGGTAGTCAAGATATTTTTATCATTGTGGATTTCATTGTTGCAGTTATTGTAAGTCCCTGTTAGCTCAGCGATGTGAGCTTTGTCTCATACGAGAAGGGCGATCAATTCCCGAACGAGTTTTTTTCCCGTTATTTTCCACCCTAAGAGGCCAGTTGGTCATGCCAAATGATGCCAAATCAATTTGCGGTCAAGGATGGAGCATTTGAAGAAGAGACTGACAATTGGTCAACCAAGTGCGGCTCAATCCGAAATTGTATCTCTTTCACATTCCATTTTGGGATACAATTATGGATTGACTTTTGTATGGACAAAAAGATAGACCGCCAAATAGTAAACGTACTTTAGATTGTGGTACCGATTCGATAACCATAAAGGTTCTCAAATGATGTTCCAATTTCTAGAATGTTTTTGCCAGGGTTAATCGGCCTCGTCTAACAGGATTGCTTGAGGTGAGTGTTTGCGTGGTCCTCGCATTTAATTACATCCGGCGAAAAATGATTAACCACGATTGTAAATAGATAGAGATTATACGTTTTAGCCGGGATTGTCTTTAATCCTGAGAGCATCCATTTAGTTGGGGGGGGGGGGTAATTGGTTTGACTTCAGGGATAGACGGATTATAAAGGAGATGTGAAAGTTAACGACTAATGATCGATGCTAAGTGAAAATTGAAGTTGGTAGAGGAGGCCTAGTAGAGGTAGCGCCACGCGCGTCAAAGCCAGTCGCATACCGACCGACACAGCTCCTGAGTGAGTCAGGCACCCACGTAGCCACAAGATAAAGCTAACCGAACCGATTGGGAGGGGAAATTTCTGCTCTCGCCTAAGTCAGATAATCGGACTAAGTGAGTAGACAGACAGATCACTGCCATCGCAACAGACTAATTATTTTTTCATGGAAAAACATGATCGGAAACTTGTCGAAACAGTAGACATAGAGAGGCCGATTACAGTATGCTTAGCAGACCTTCCTAGGCGTCAAAAATTAAGAGGACAAACACATGTATAATTTTTACATGTTAAAAGTTCGCCCCCTGATGAGGGATGCTTCCAGACGATCTCAAACTGCCGCTGCAGATGGCGTGAGCCATATTAGCACGCAGATGGGGGGCGTAACAGAGGCACTCACTCAGCCCCCTGGATTTCGATCGAGCCAGAGGCACGTACGGCAAAAAAAAACGACAAAGGCACTGAGGGTTGTTGTGTAAAAGCACGAACGTAGGCGCACTTTCTTTTGAAATTGTCTTTAATTGTCGTAACTAGTATCATCAGATATCAGAGAATTTGCGTTCTCGTTTTGTTGTTGCTTTGTGGAAACTAAGAATCTTTCACACTGACTGGGTGCGCAACGGCTTACAACGAATCGCCTTTGCCTGCTCGGTACGTGAAGTTCCCATTTCATATTTTAATCCCTAGATTGCGGAGGGTTATATTCGGCAGAGGTTTTGATCCAGTGCCTGTGACTAAACGTGTTGTCTTTTTTTGCAGATCACTCTGCAAGCCTAAAACGGAAGTGGGATGTCATATCTCATCCGTTTAACTTTCGTCACCTTACCACCCTTTTTAGCTGGAATTTCGGTCTAATATTTCGGCACTGTTGATTCCGTTTTTTTGCCTTCAGTTTGAATGTGGCTTGGGCGGATTCCAGTACATTAATCAATCATTCCCATTGGTCTGGAAAAGACGCGCCTATAAGGCATTGCAATTTTCGATTGACAAAATCAATGAAGAAAACAGGGTGAAACCAGGCTGGAAATCACCTTAGTGCAGGGCCAACACAAATTCGCACTTAACAACAACACAAATGTGTTAAATTTGCATAAGAATCTAGGCTGTATTCGGCTTGCATTCCAGCCAAGTCAACCAGTATCGTATACAAGCTGGAAAGCATAGAAAACTCAAGTCCCCTCAAGCAGCCATTTTGACTGGATTTCAGCCTGTTTTAACATAACCGAAACAGGCTGCATTCAGGCAGGAACAAATCGATCGCGAGCTGATTTTGTAAGCTATGAAACCCCATCCTATTCGAGCAAACGGGGAGGGAGGGAGGGAGGGAGAGATTTGAGGCGATTCAGTTCAAACAAAGACTTGTTGAAGCAGGTGTGAACGCTATTGAGAAACGAATGTTAAATTTATAAACCTGTATTAAGGCAAGAGTTTCCGATGGCCATTTCACGAAAACAATAATACGACATTGTGGTGTGCATGTGTTGTAAATAGAAAATTGAACAGAAGACCCATAAACTGGACCGAAAGTAGAGGCGATGAGTTCTTTGCAATGCACAACCAGAATGGGTGCGACCATTTTTGAGTGAATGTTTTTTGCATCATGTATGAAGAAAATGCGATTAATAGTTCGTGATGTCTTTAAATGCGGGTTAAGATTATATTACTGTATTTCCCCGATCTCAAGGGACACTTTTTTGCCCTACCAGTTAATTTGATCCACCCCGGATCTTATCTGTTCATCACCGTTTGCTATTGTTTACCTACAATCAATCAATCAACTGATTCAATGTGTACGTCAAGAAATCCCGCTTAATCAATCAATCAATTGCTGCCAAGTTGCGCTTAAATTTCAACCAATCACAACACAGTGAATCCGATTGAACAGTCAACCGATGACTGAAGGGGGTGGGGCTTAACTGTCCCTTGAGATCGGAGGAATACGGTACGCTGAGTACATGCGCGTGAACAAGGGATCAATTAAAACGATCAATTCGTTGACAGGGTAATGTTCTGATCACTGTCTGGCGATTGTTATTTTAGGGAATGTCACTTAAATGCGACACAACCCTTTGTCAGGCAAAAAAATGGGACATTGACAGGAAAATATAGGTGCTTAGCAAATCACTGCATCTCAGACATCTCAGGCAGGCACCGGTAAGTGATCTCCTGTCTCCTCGTAAGCGCAATTTTTGTCCTCGTTCTTCGTTCAGACGATCACTATGTCGGATGAGCAAGGGAACGATGATTGAAGGTCGATTTTACTCCAGACATTCAACTGCAATATATGTCGTCGAATGGTAGGTTCGATGCCGTTAGGAATAAGTCAAGTAACACGCAGGATCTTACTTTGTAGAGCTAATCTGGCTTTATATGCGCCATGAACTTCGAAAGACAATCGCGATTTAGCAATTGGATTGCTAGATTAGCGGATGCTTCGCAATTCAAGAAG